>LBNU01014282.1:9745-49529 GCA_014162995.1 Artemisia annua | reverse complement strand
GTCACTATTAAGCCAATCGATAAGAATAAGGAAGAAAGTGACAAGAATGAGGTTAGAATAGAAATTGAACCTAAGGATGAGGTTAAGAAAGTTGAGGCTGATAAGGAAGTTAAGATAAGTGAAGTAGAAGAAGTAGATAATGAAAAGGACTACTTCAATAGGTTACCTACTAAGGAAGAACGGGCGTACCATAAGGATTTATTCAATGACCCTGAAACACCATACTTCTTAGGTAACCCAATCATTAAGACGGGCGACCCATCCAATCACAACATACCATGTAACATAGGTCACTTGCATGTTTGGAAAGCTTACATAGATCTTAAGTCTCCAATAAACATCATGACTAGAGCCCACTACAATCTAATAATGAAAAAGTAACTGGGACTTAGGACATTTCCTAGCACGGGATGGATAAGCAATTTTGTAGGAAGAATTAGGGGACTACATGTCTATATAGGGAATTTCACCTATATCACCGACTTTGTGATTGTTGAGGACATTCGCCTGGTAGTAGATGCATGCTTAGCTCAAGTAGTATTTGGAAAACCGTTTGTTGAGGCCTCTAAAATGAATTATGACCCATCTCTAAGGATAGTTAGGTTCAAGGACGAGACCGATGATGTAGCATACCAAATGCCTTATAAGATAGAGCAATACCGACTCTTGTCAAACATCGAGAAGGAGCACAAGCAAGCAGTCTACTATAGGAATGACAAAGATAGAAGTAGAGGAGTAGACTAAGTTATGGGTAGGATATTTGGGTTCTACAAAGAATGCTTGCAACTAGGTCCGGAATATAAGACTAAGCTCGAGGATGACCTAGAGAACGTGACCAATGATGGGGTCACGTAATAGAGCCCAACTTTGAGTCTAGCTACAAGACTCGTTAATAAAGAAAAGCGCTTCTTGGGAGGCAACCCAAGCTTTATTTGCTTTATTTGTTTGATTGTTTGTTTATTTGATTTTATTTGTTTCCGTATGCATATCCTATTCTTTTTGTTTATTGTTCATGTCTCAAATATAAATTGTGAAAATGCTTTATTTTGTTTTTAACTTCGGCTTAACTATATATAAAGGTATTTTGCAAAAGATAAGTGTAAGGGAAATCTAAATGTGTTTTTAAAAAACAAAATTGAACATGAACAATAACAATGAGATATAAGCATGCATATTAGTGTTTGTTCGAGTCAAATGCTTTTATCGAGTCATAATGATATTTTACAGGATTTCCAGGAATTAAGAATTGAGTTTTTCCAGAAATTTTCCGGAAACTTAACATGAAAAATTTGTCAGATCAATTCTGACGGCGTCAGGTATTACAACCTGACGGCGTCAGGGATAATTTTCTGAAATTTTTGAAAGTTTTGTTTTTTTGCCGGAATCATAAAATGCTTTATTAAAACTTAACTTATAAACTCCAGGAATCTGCAAAATATTCATTCCACAAGCATTATATCCTTATACAGATATATCCCGCCGATGTTATGCAAGTTTTCGTGTTTGTTTTCTCAGGTTTAACAGGTTATTTTGGACAAGAAGATGATTTATATTTCGGAAGGGAAGCTTTGAGCGTTCATTTTCTTGGAAGAAGATCTAATCATGTTACCACTTTATCCACCAAGCTAATCAGGGGAGTATTTGATTTCATTCTTTACCTTATTTACTTTTACATCTTGTTATTTGAACATTGGGGACAATGTTCATCTTAAGTGTAAGGGGGGGGAAATTACGATACCTTAGAGAATGCAATTACGCTTGATTTTTGTTTGTTTAATGGTAGATGTGTAATAAAACTGAGAGAAATACCTGTTAGGGTAATTTTAGTGCCAAATTTAAAATTTTTTACAACATTTAGGAGTGAAACTTTGGTCTTAATGAGCGTCTCATGGATAGGAGTTATATGACTAGCACAAAACCGTACCACTAAAAAATTTTCCACCCCAAATATGTGAGGTTCGCCCCTAGAATTGGTAGGAAAAGCATTTATGCTATGATGTGTGTACCGGTAGCACTTAGATTCTAGAACTTGCGATAGGACCATCCCGAATCCACAAGTGAGACTACATTCGTGTAGTTAGATTTACTACATGATAAGAGGCATTAGGATTAACCCATTGTTTTACACCTGTGTTTTTGTTATAATTACTTTGACTACATTGGTCAAGTAATTCTCCCACACCCTTGCGTTGTACCCATTTTTGGTACACGATACCCCTAGTACACCCTCCAGAGCCTATCCTTTTCGTTTCTAACTTTAAGCATTTTACTTAAAGGAAGAATTTGTTACACCCCACTTAAATGTACACCCAAATCGCCTTAGCCTACCTTGTATGCACTCACCTTTAGTGCATTATTGTGACAACATTTGTTTAAACCCTTAGTTAATTATCTAATTGATTACATGGTTGCTAAGTCGAGTCATATCCTTGTACATATTGTTTTGGGACGATTGGGACTCATGGGTAAAGTACTAGTGTAATGGAATAATGGGGAAGAACAACATTATTACCCCCATATGTGCTAAATATTTTAAAAGTACTCCAAGTGTTTCGATTATCTTAATTCGAGTCATTAGAATAGTAAATTGTAAAGTATGTAAAAGTTCAAGTGTAAGGGGAGAACCGAGGCCCCTATGATGTATTATTTTGGATGGTAGGGTAAGTGTGTATGAAAAAAAAATCGAAAAAACCAAGAAAAATACAAAAAAAAAAGAGAAAAAGAAAAGTAGAAAAAACATACGGACTACCATCCCGTTTCTTTTTATGTTTATTTTATGTTTTATTAGTTTTTGATTAGCTTAAGTCGAGTCTAGTCTTGGCTTAGCAACGCCATATTGTACATGTAATTAATCAAGATCTTTAACTCGCCACTAGTAAAATATCCCTTATCCAACAAAACCGTTTTTCTCATATCCCTACACCTCATTATAACCCTTTTTGTAAAGACCTCTTTGATAGTTTATCTTAGGTGCTTACGCCTAGTGGAGAAGGTTTTCGATCCATTCCCAAGCCTATGGTAATCTATTTGCTATGACAGGTAGTGAGAGATATTGTTCATTTTCATTTATGAGATATAATTCTATGACACCTGAGAGATGTGAGTATCTAAACACTACTTGTGAGGTGCTAGTGTGTAATCTCCATGCTTATTATGATTGAAGTGGAACGATTATTTGTTGTAATTACTTTTATATTAGTGTTAAATGACCCCTAACTTGTATTTTGATTAGAAGAAAAGCGCATTTGCTTGAGGACAAGCAAATCTCAAGTGTAAGGGTATTTGATAAGGCGAAAAGTGTACCGCTTTTCGGGGGTCATTTAAGCCCTAAATCGTATTTATTTGATTATTTATTGCCCTAAATCGTTCCTTTTGGCATTTTAGGTACTTTGGAGAAGAAATCTGGAAAAGGAAGCATTTTGAACATTTTTGGAGCATTAAAGTGAAGAATTCGACAAAGTGCTAAAATCTGCTGGAATAGTACTCCAGACGGCGTCAAGCTTGGATGTGACGCCGTCAAGTCTTGATAAGCCAGAACGGATTAAAGGGGGAAGGCGTCAAGAAGGCCATCAAGAAACCCTAAGCACGGCGAGGTGACGGCGTCAAGGCTATAACGTGACGCCGTCAGATCTGTTTTCCTATATATATTCTCATAATTTTTAGTCATTAGTGTGGAACTTTTTAGGGAGAAACCCTAGACGAATTTTAGCAGCTTTTTCAAGGTTTTTTTACCTTGATATCTTCCATGTTACATTGAAGATAAGTAATCAATTAATCATTCAATATATTTATGTGTTGTTTGATTCTATCTTGTTCTTCTCTTTTGTTTAACATGCTAGGCTAGGTTTTCTTTGTGTTTGCTTAGATCTAATGAAACCTAACTATTGATTATTGATTGAATGGTGTGTTATTGATTGTATTGGATGAATGTTTATCGATGTTAGGCTTAAGAAAACTGGCAGACTTCCAATTGGTAACATGCTTGAACGTCTTAAGAAACATGAACCAAGGTGTACTAAGGTTATTTGATTGTATTTAATGCATGAGCGAATTCTAGTGATCCCATGTTAGGAGCTTCTTAGCCGGCTCGACATAGGAGTGAAGTAGGAGCTTATAGAGTTGGGGAAGTCCGTACACACCCCCACGACCGTTATTAAGGAATACAATCCGTCATCCACGCAATTAATACACACTAATCAATCGGTAAAAGATAGTTAGGGAGTAAGGAAATCTAAGTAAACACACTTCTCTCCATATAGTTTTCACAAACATTTATTTTCTTGTTATTTTATTTTATTTGCATTAGTAGTTATTTGGGTTAGTTGACTATAAACTAATTTCGCCCACTCCTTCAAACCCGAGATGTTTACTTGCTTTCCTAAAAATAATAAAATACAAAAAGAATCTTCCCTCACCCCTAGACCTATTAGAGTAGCTTTTCAATCCTAACGACACTATTCCCGCAGAGAACGATCAATCCCCCGGTACTTGCCACTACACTATACTACATCGGTCAGGTACACTGCCTGGTGGGGATTGCAAGCTTCTCAAGATCCCTTGAGAAGTAAAACCCTAGTGCGTGGTCGCAATTCCGCGCATCATCAACCCAAGAGCTACGCCGTAGCAAAGTCGGGCACTATAAATACCAGCCCTAATTCCGAGTTTTACATATCACTTTTCACCACTTCACCACAGAGAAGTTCAGAGGAAGTTAGGGAGAAGGGAGAACAAAGTTCCACCAAGCATACAAGATATCTTCCAAGGGAGAATTCACGCTTCAACCATAAGTTTAATCATTTATAATTTTTGTATCGAATTTATGTTTTCATTAGTCATGTTGAATACATATTTTTCTGCATTTATTAACATGAGTGGCTAAACTCCTTTGGTGTTAGCCTTATTATGAAATTGTTATTGCGATGATTTAGTTTTCTTGCATTTATTATCGTTTTATTTGAATACTTTCTTAGAATGTCTTAGGACACTCTAGTTTCGGTAGTAATGATGGCGGTAGTTCCATTGAGGCTAGGAGAATTGTCCAGAGGACCCATAGCGGATAAGGGTGTGTTTTGGTGATAGAAATATCACCATTCATGTGGAAATTTCAACGAACGACCACCTACCAAACATATTTTCTTAAGAAGTTAGAGGGGATGTAAGTTCCGAAAGGCCGCATCCCGCTAGACTATTCTAAGTTAGTAGAGGCACTTAACGACTCTTGCACCTCGTAGGCAAAGCGACCATCCGAGGAACTCTTGTAATGTTACAGTTACAAGAATAAGGCAAGGTGTAAGATAGGATAGGTGATTTGACCATCTGAGTCTATCGACTTGAACCCCCAGATGAAACGATAGAATGCATTAATTATAAAACTTGTCATCTTAATAACAAGAGTAGTAATTAGGTTAACACTATTCTCCCTATCTGATTTCTCTCAGCTTATTTACTTGTTTTTATTATTTATTGCATTTCCATAGTTAAATTAATTAATCATACTACCCCCTTTTAATCTAGTGACACTAAACTTATATAACTTCCGTACACGTAGCTCTTGGGGCGACCTCGGCTTTACCATTTAGCTATACCATACACGACCGGGTGCACTACCCGATAGTGCATTAGGTAGACCTTAGGTAGACGAGACATTTAGAAATATTAAAACCTGGTCAGAAATCCTGCATCAATAATTCATTTAGGGGGAGAGAATGAGCAGCGTGAAATATGGAGTGAATTCTGATATAAATGTTGATCCTCACATTAAAGAATATGAACTTGAAGTTCATGGAACAATTAATTTTCCATATCTAGTAATTGCCAGCAAGTTTAGTGACTTAAATAAAGTGACTAGATCATATATACGATGCTAGTGCTCCAATTACAATGTGTGTCCCAACAGTAAAACAAATGATTGGTAGTAAGTCTATGGCATATCTGCAACATGATAGACTGGTCGATTCCAAATAAAAGTCCTTGACCGAAGAGATAAAATGGAGCAAGAAAATTAAGATGGTCGAATCGAGGTAATAAAGATCCCATAATAATTCTCCTAAAGAGACACTACACATGAAGGTAATTGAAAAAAACCCCGGGTACTTAAAAAACTATGAGATCTCAACAAATGGTATATTGCAATGTCTAGTAAAGTATGGAATCAAAAATATAAATGAATCGACGTCGATTGAGGTATTGTATACAATGTTTTTTATGATAATGATTATGTAAATAAATAAGATAGCGCTATCATCATGGTGAGGATCATGGAAGCATACCTGCAGGAAGTGCAGATGTATAAATGAATGGCCAAGAGAAGTAAAGACGCAAAGAACTAATGAAAGATTAAAGTCTCTTGTGACGAGACATGTTTACTGGGACTTGAAGTCCGTACATATGAATGTGTAAAATTATTGGATATGCATTTGTCATTATGAGAGAGCAAAATTAAAGTATTGAAACTATTATATTTAAGGCGTAATTGATGGCACACAGATATTTTCGCAAAGACTTTGCATATAGAGACATGATCTCATATGGTGAATCCAATAATCTATTTAATATTTATAAGTCTGGCGATATGATAACTAATTGATATGCGTCTAACAGATAAATAAATAGAGCTCATGTGATGTTGAGATTTTAGGATATAAAATGCACAAAGCATGCTAGTGATTTTTAATGCTTAAAGCATATAAGAAAAGTTCTCGAGAACACTACTTGATTGCATTGAATTAATCATGTTTTTGGCATATGTTTTATAATCTCATTTGAGTATGGTATTGTGCCAAATAAAGAATTATATTTGCCTATGAAACTTTATAAAGAGATCTAGATTTAAATATTGTTTAAGTTTCATTGAGTTTGATTTATGATTATAAAGGCAACTGAATGCATAGAAGTTGAATTTGAAACAAAAGACATATTTCGTCTTAGCTTATGATTTGAACATCTAAAGGATGAAATATATGTGCATCATGAAAACTAAAGAAAGATGTTGGCTATCCTTATATGGATAAACGACACTCATGTTTATTAGGTCACATGATGTGAATAGAACCCCTTGATTTATAAAGATGATGATCACAATATCTATTTAAAAGTGCATATGAAGCATTTAAAGTTCTCTCTAGTGATCATATATAATATAATATATCATTTACTTTGAATTGTTGGCAATGAATAACTTGTGAAGTACGATGATGTACTTGATGTATGACATACATTAATCCTTAAAATGGATATGCGAACAACATGTAGAGAATATTTATTCTCGTGATTCTATCAAGACAATTCAATGTGCATTTCACTGATTCAATGAGCTTAAGTGATGTGATCATCAGGGGGAGAGAAGATACGTGTTGCACTCTTTTTCCCTTGACTATGGTTTTGTCCCCACAGGGTTTTCCGGCAAGGTTTTTAATGAGGCAACATCCCCGAGCGTATAAATGACTTATGTACTCTGTTAATACAAATATCGCCTAAAAACGTTATTTATATTTTATGATCTTTGCTAAATTTTGTTGACGACAAATTGTAAAGTTTATTTTTAGCAAAACATAAATATGGTTAAAGTCTTTTACTTATAAACTTTTATTACAAACTAAACATCACCGTAGCTACATTTACATGCTACATAAAAATTTTACAAATATACTTTCATTTTCATGTAAATCTAAGAACTGAAATATATATTTACATCATTCCTTGCATCATCCATATCTTTCCAAAGATCTTTGGATGATATTGTGTATATTTTGTTTAAATTGTTACTCAAAGAATCATGGTAAGATTTGGTGAATATTTTGGTTAGATTCGGCAAAAGATTTTGAAGATTTTCTATCAGTTCTGGCGGAACCAAATGGGACAATGGACGGAACATCCGTGGCTTGCTGGCACTTCTTGCCTATAAATAGCAAGCCACACCAAAGTGTTTTCTCATCTCTTACAATCATACATTATCATACATACTCTCATTTCTTATATCTAGCTCATTCACATTTCATTTTAGTGAGATTCTTTTGTAGCAAGAAGATCACAACTTCATTCGAAAGACTTACAAGTTTCATCGCAAAGTTGTAAGGCTTGTTAGTTTATCATTGTGTGAACTCTAGCTATTCATACAAACATTGATTGTATTTATTCAGTAGTGATCGGTTAGTATTTTAGTCCTTAAAATACATAGAGTGACGAGAGTGGTTGTACCCTTGTAAAAGAACTCGACATCTAGCTTTGTGTCGGTAATCTTGTGTAAGCGACGTGTAAGGTTTTCTCCACCGGTTAAAGGAGCTTGTTGACTAGTGAAGGAACACTCGAGTTGGATACTCGGGGAGTGGAGTAGGGCAAGGAAAAAGAGTCCTTGTAGACTGAACGACTATAAACATCCGTGTTGTGGTTTGATCGTTTCTTTCTTTACTTGCACTTTATTTATTGTTTTATAATTTGTAATTGTTGATCTCACGTATAGTTTTCAAAGCAAAGTAATTTTGAAAACGGTAAAACTATTCAACACCCTTATAGTTTTCCACAATTGGCATTAAGAGCTACATTACTCAAGCTTTTTAAAATATATTGTATTTTAAAACTTGGAATGATCATGGATTTTGAAAACTTTAAAGAAGGGCAATTTATGCAACGACCACCACTATTTGAACCAAATGCTTTCATATATTGGAAAAACCGCTTTGAAACTTATGTGAAATCAAAAGATATAGATCTTTGGTATATAATTATAGAAGCTGATCACAAAGCTACTTTTAAAGATATTGGAAGTGGTCGGGATGAGGATAGTACACTTACTAAATATAGTGAAGATCAAAAGAAATTAACTGTTAAAAATAATGAAGCTAAAATAATGCTTTACAATGCTTTACCAAGGAAAGAATATGAAAGAGTCTTTATGTGTGATGAGGCGAAAAGTGTTACGCTTTTAGGGGGTCATTTAACCCCTAAATCGGTATTTTATGATAAAATATTGCCTTAAATCGTTCCTTTTGTCATTTTAGGTACTTTCAGGAGGAATTCCAAAAACATTGCATTTTGGACGTTTTTGGAGAATACAAGTGAAGAAAACGACAAAGTCTCAAATCAAGCTGGAATTTCTACCTGACGGCGTCAGGCTTTGGATGCTGACGCTGTCACCTTAAGATGAAGAGGTGGATTCAGACTCTACTAGACGACCAAGGAAGGAATTATCACATTTACACCTGACGGCGTCAGGTGTTACAAATCCTAGGCCGTCAGGTGTTAAGCTAAAGAGAGACGGCCCAGAAAGGTTTATAGAGTGACGGCGTCAGAAGTAGATCTAGGTGATCCGAAAACCCTAGACACGGCGAGTTGACGGCGTCAAGACCTATAACCTAACGCCGTCAAAGTGTAAAATCTATATATACTTTTCCAATTTTCATTCATTAGGGGTGTAACTTTGGGGAGAACTTTAGGGATAAACCCTAGGTCGTGTTTTACAGTATTTTCAAGGGTTTTCCACCCTTGATTCACTCATGATTAATTAAAGATAAGTCTCCTTTCAAATCATTCAATATGTCTATGTGTTGCTTGATTATATCTTATGCTTGTCTTTACTTTAACATGCTAGGCTAGGTTATCTCTTATTGTTTGCTTGAGATCTAATGAAACCTAGCTATTTGATTTTACTTGTGTTGGTTTGTTTATGATTTTGTGGGTGGTGATGTCGATGTATAGGCTTAAGATAAACTGGTTAACCTCCTATATGGTAAACTTGCTTGAACGTCTTAAAAACATGAATCGGAAGTTACTACGGATTATATGTTGTTATTTAATGCATAACGTGATTCTTTAGTGATATCATTGTTAGGAGCTAGTTAGTCGGCTCTGACATAGATGAAGTAGGGCTTTATAGAGTTAGGGAAAGATCGTACACGGCCATACGAATGGTTTAAGGAATCAACCCCTTTCATCCACCACAATTGTAACAAACCAATTTAACCGTAAAACGATAGCTAGGGAGTGGTGGAAATCTAAGTAAACAACATTCTCCATATAAGTTTCACAATCACTTTATATTTCTTGTTTTATTTTATTTGATTGTAGTTAATTGGGTTAGTTGGCTAGCAACTAATTCCGCCCACTCTTCCAATACCCGAGATTTTTACTTGCTTTCTATAAAATATAAAATACAAAAAGAATCATCCCTCAACCCTTAGACCTAAATTAGAAGTAGTTTTCAATCCTAACGACACTATTCCCCGAGAGAACGATCAATCCCCCGGTACTTGCCACTTCACTATACTACATCGGTCAGGTACACTGCCTGGTGGGGATTGCAAGCTTCTCAAGATCCCTTGAGAGGTAAAACCTACTGCGTAGGTCGCAAACCACGCATCAAGTTTTTGGCGCCGCTGCCAGGGAATAGTTATTGCTTAGGTTGAAATTTTATTTTTACTTAGGTCTACTCACTAGATTCCTTTCTAGTGAGATTTTTTTATTTTATTTTTCTAGGTTTTCTTTAGTCTATCTTTTTTCTTCGTTTCTTTGTTCGTAACCATTACCATCCGACATCATGGAAGGTGGTAATATCCTGGATCTCAACAACCCACCACAACCAAACCCACCTCCTAGAGCCCGCACTTTAGGAGAATACTCCCGTCCTAGCCACCAAGGCTATCGAAACACCATTGAGCTCACCCAAGGAGCTAATGTGTCTCCCTTGCAATCTGACACCATCCGGTTGGTGCAAAGCGGATGTGCATTCCATGGACTTCGTTCCGAAGATCCAAATCAAAATCTCAAGGACTTTCTTAAAATCGTTGACTCCATAGACCTTAATGTTGAAACTCGAGAGACGATCCGATTACGTCTCTTCCAATTCTCTCTCCGAGACCAAGCTAGTCAATGGCTAGAACGTCTACCCGCAGGATCCATCACCTCTTGGGATGATCTCACCACTCGTTTCCTTGCTCAATTTTTCCCACCAGGGAAAACTACCATGTTGAGAAAGGACATCTTGATGTTCGAACAACTTCAAGGCGAAACCCTATACGAGGCATGGACCCGATTCAAAGACCTACTTCAAAAAGTCCCTCACCATGGCATAAATCTCTGGCTCCAAACCCAAATCTTCTATGACCATGTTGATTGCCACACCAAGCGTCTCATTGATCAAACCGCCAGGGGCAGATTACGTGACAGAAACGCCGAGGAATCATGGGAGATCATCGACGAGCTTGCACTCTATAATAATGAAGTGTGGGAGACTACTCGCATTGTAAAATCGGCTGAGGCCACGCAACTTTCTGAAGAAGGCCTTGGGTGAACTTGAGAAAAGGGTCGACGATCTAATCGAAAGGAAAAAGAGACGCCTAAGTCCACAACGAGCAACAGTCAACTCCATCTCAGGCACAAAGCCGACACCGTTGTCTGAATCACCCCTTAGGGAAAACGCTGAGTCCTTCCGTAAGCATTCTCGACCTAATTCACCTCCTCAGGTACTTAGTCCAGCAATGGAAGCTCGAATAAGTGAGTATATGTCAACACACTCCGAACGATTGGCCAGATTCGAAGAAACCGTCTACCGACAGAAGGAGGAAATGCAAGAAAAGATGGCAGAAATGATGAACTTGCTGAAGGAATACACGAAAATAAAAGCCCCCGAGAAAGTGTTGGTGCGAAGAGACATTGATGATCCCAACACTAAATTTGTTAACGCCATCTCCATTGTCCGTGAGGGCAACGATGAAGGAAAGAGAAGGTTGATAACCAAGGAGGCTAGCAAAATCGATCCCACCCCACCTGGGGCTGGAAACACGAGGGCTATCACGTGCAATTCAGGAAGGGGAGAGGAGGCGCCTTCTAATGAGCACCCAATGGAAGAACCACCAGGATCACAACAAGTAAGGCACTACTTGAGGCACGAAATAAATACGGAAACTATAAACGATTGGATAAGAAATTATCGACGTATTCATCTGCCAAAAAAGAAGCCCAAAAAGACGACACCGGATGATGAATCTGACATGCTACCCGGGGGACAATTGTACGAGAGCCTCATGAAACAGAAGATAGTCGCGAAGCAAGAATTCTATGGGGCTTTGAAGTACCATGCGGTATAGGAAAACTCAAGTATCTGGATGCAGTGGCTGACCAAGGTTCCGACGTAAGTCTGATGCCCTTATCTATTTATGTTCAGTTAACCGACAAACCACCATTCATCACCCACACCAAGCTCTCCTTTGCAAAACACTCTTATGAATACCCTTTAGGAGTAGCAGAAGATGTGTTAGTCAACGTTGCTGGATTCGTGTATCCAATCGACTTCATGATCGTTGAAAGAGATGATGTGAGCATGCCAATCATTCTTGGGGCACCCTTTCTCGCTACAGCTAAGGCACAAATCGATTACGAAAGTAGCACTATCCGGATTAAAAAGGGGAAGAAAACGATAAGCCTCCCGACGATCCCACGTTATTTGAGGGAAACCATTCTACAAAAGAAGATGGAAGCCGAACCTAGCACACCTCGTGGTCGTGTTCGAGAGAAAATCCTTGCATGGGAGACAAGGATTAAGAATTACAAAGAAGCCGAGTCTAGAGAATGTAAGGGTGGAGACAAGGACTCTAAGGAGGGTGATGAGCAGGACAAGAACCCTGTAAAGTTTACCGAAGGAGACTTAGTGCTCCTACGACATTCAGAAATAAAAGTACCTCCCGACGAACCAAGTCCCTGGTGGTATGGACCATTCACAATCAAAAGCCTAGGACGGAATGGGGTGGTAACCTTGAGCAGCAAAAGAGGAGGAGAGGTGACTGCGAATGTAGAACGGTTGAAACATCACCCCCATGATAGCAAGGACTATATTTATCAGGGGTACGTCATATCACGCGATGGAGTCACGTAATAGAGAGTGACTTTGAGTCTAGCTACAAGACTCGTTAATAAAGAAAAGCGCTTCTTGGGAGGCAACCCAAGCTTTATTTGCTTTGTTTGTTTGTTTTTATTTGTTTCCGTATGTATGTTTTATTTTTATTGCTAACAATTCATGTTTCAAATTTCATTGTGAAAATGCTTTATTTTGTTTTTAACTTCGTCTTAACTACATATAAAGGTATTTTGCAAAAGATAAGTATAAGGGAAATCTAAATTTGTTTAAAAGAACGAATTAAACATGAATCGTAGCAATATAAAATGAACATACATATTAGTATTTGTTTGATTCAAATGCTTGTATCGAGTCATAATAAAAATTTTGCAGGATTCCAGGAATTAAGGTATTTGTTTTTCCAGAAATTTTCCGGAAACTAAACATAAAAGTTCTGTCATATCAGTTCTGACGGCGTCAGGCTTTACAACCTAACGGCTTCAGGTACTATTTCCAGAAAAGTTTTTAAAATTTAGTTTTTCTGCCGGGATTATGAAATTTACTGCATCTCTAATTCCATGAATCTGCAAACTTTCATTCCACAAGCATTATATCCTTGTATAGATTTTACCGCCGATTTTACACAAGGTTTGCCTAGATTGTTTTCTCAGGATTAACAGGTTATATTGGACAAGAAGATGAACACGAAATTAAGTTCATGACATCAAGTTTTTGGCGTTGCTTTAATCTTGAAGATATCACATCATCTTGGAAGAAGATCTAACCATGTTACCACACAATCCACATCAAACGAATTAGGGGCGTATTTGTTTCATTCTTTCATTTTCTTTACTTTTACATCTTTTATGTGAACATTGGGGACAATGTTCGGTTTAAGTGTAGGGGGGATAAATGAAGACACCTTAGAAAATGCTTTTACGCTTGATTTTTGTTTGTTTAATAGTAAATGCGTAATAAAACTGAGAGAAATATTTGTTAGGGCAATTTTAGCACCAAATTTAAATTTTTTTACAACATATAGGAGTGAAACTTTGGTCTTAATAAGCGTCTCATGGATAGGAAATTGTATGACTAGCACAAAAACCGTACCACTCAAAAAATTTCCCCCGAATATGTGAGGTTCGCCCCTAGAATTGTTAGGAAAAACATTCATTGTTGGTGCTTGTGTGTGTACCGGTAGTATTTAGATTCTAGAACTTGCGTTAGTGACCATCCCAAGTCCACAAGTGAGACTACATTCGTGTATTTAGGATTGACTACATGATAAGAGGCATTAGGATAACCCCTTGTTTTACACCTGTATTATAATTACATTGGCTACATTGGTCAAGTAATTCTCACACACCTTAGCGATGTACTCATTTTTAGTACACGACACCCCTAGTACACCCCTCAGAGCCTATCTTTTCGTTTGTTTACAATCCACCCCAAATGTACACCCAAATCGCCTTAGCCTACCTTGTATGCACTCATCTTTAGTGCATTGTTGTGACAACATTTGTTTTAACCCTTAGTTAATTGTCTTATTGATTACATGGTTGCTAAGTCAAGTCATATCTTGTACATATTGTTTTGGGACGATTGTTTTTTTTTTTTTTTTTTTTTTTTTTTTGTGTGCATCACTCTTGCCCTACCATCCGAAAAAATATAATACATCATTGGGGCTCGGTTGCTCCCCTTTAAACTTGAACTTTTTACATACTTTACAATTAACTATTCTAATGACTCGATAGATTATATGCGAAAAAACTTAGGCGGTATATTATATACATGATATATTGCAACGCTACATATATGGGGTATATTTCGTTAGATGTCAATTTCTCTCTCTCTCTCGCTTGGGTTCTTCTCAATTATTGTTATCACCTTTATTACTTCTTACTCTCTCGAATATGAATAAAGGGGCGAAATACAGATCCATAAGTAAAACAAGTATTGTCTACAAAGACTTAGGAGCCTTGACTTAGCCAACCATGTAATCTGTTATATAATGGGAAATACATAAGGTGTTTAAAACAATATTGTTGATGCTACGCAACAATTGCACTACAACGAATGACGGTGTTCAGCTTACAAGGTCAGCTAAGGCGGTTGATAGTGGGTGTCTACATCTTGTGTTGATGAAATAGGATAGGAGCGAATCTGGGGGTAAGAAGTCAGTGGCATCCTAGTGTGGGTGTACTAGGGTGTAGTGTACTAAAAATGAGGTACATCGCTAAGGTGTGTTAAGACCTGAGGGAGAACTTATATATAGGCGATATAATGACCCCAATGTTATGCACGGACGTAGTTGTCTTACATTTATATTATTATAGGTTTATATCCTACACCTATTGAGGTGTATCACTAACTAGACGGGGTATATTATAAGAATATTATCCTAATGCCTCTAGGTCTNGCAAGTTTTAAAAACGAAAAAAAAGAAAAAGAAAAAAAAATCGAAAAAAGAAGAAAAACGAAAAAAAATTTGGAAAAAGAAAGAGAGAAAAAAAACATACGGACTACCATCCTGTTTCCTTTTATGTTTATTTATGTTTTTATTTTCTTTTTAGCTTAAGTTGAGTCGAGTCTTGGCTTAGCAACGCCACATTGTGCATGTATTTGATCAAGATAATTAACTCGCCACCAATAAAAATATCCTTTATTCCAACAAACCGTGTTTATCATATCCCTACACCTAACGTTACAACCCTTGAAAAGCCCTCTTTTATAGTTTATCTTAGGTGCTTACGCCTAGTGGAGGAGGTTTTCGATCCTTTCCCAAGCCTATGGTAATCTATTTGCTATGACAGGTAGTGAGTGATATTTTTCCATTTCCATTTAGTTATATAGGTTTATAACACCCGAGAGATGAGAGTATCCAAACACTATTTGTGAGGTGCTAGTGTATGATTTCCGTGCTTGTTATGACTAGGGTGGAATAACTATTTGTTGTAATTCCTTTTATATTAGTGTTAAATGACCCCTAGTTCATATTTTGATTGGAATGAAAGCGCATTTGTTTGAGGACAAGCAAATCTCAAGTGTAAGGGTATTTGATGAGGCGAAAAGTGTTACACTTTTAGGGGGTCATTTAACCCCTAAATCGTTATTTTATGATCAAATATTGCCTTAAATCGTTCCTTTTGTCATTTTAGGTACTTTCAGGAGGAATTCTCAAAAACATTGCATTTTGGACGTTTTTGGAGCATAAAAGTGAAGAAAATGACAAAGTCTCAAATCAAGCAGGAATTCCTACCTGACGGCGTCAGGCGTTGGATGCTGACGCCGTCACCTTAAGATGAAGAGGTGGATTCGGACTCTACGAGACGACCAAGGAAGGAATTATCATATTTACACCTGATGGCATCAGGTGTTACAAATCCTAGGCCGTCAGGTGTTAAGCTAAAGAGAGACGGCCCAGAAAGGTTTATAGAGTGACGGCGTCAGAAGTAGATCTAGGTGATCCGAAAACACTAGGCACGGCGAGTTGACGGCGTCAGGACCTATAACCTGACGCCGTCAAAGTGTAAAATCTATATATACTTTTCCAATTTTCATTCATTAGGGGTGTAACTTTGGGGAGAACTTTAGGGATAAACCCTAGGTCGTGTTTTACAGTATTTTCAAGGGTTTTCCACCCTTGATTCACTCATGCTTAATTAAAGATAAGTCTCCTTTCAAATCAATCAATATGTCTATGTGTTGCTTGATTATATCTTATGCTTGTCTTTACTTTAACATGCTAGGCTAGGTTTCTCTTGTGTTTGCTTGGATCTAATGAAACCTAGCTATTGATTACTTGTTGTTGGTTTGTTATTGATTGTTGTGGGTGGGTGATGTCGATGTTAGGCTTAAGAAAACTGGCTAACCTCCTATATGGTAACTTGCTTGAACGTCTTAAGAAACATGAATCGGATGTGTACTACGATTATATGGTTGTATTTAATGCATAAGTGAATTCTAGTGATCTCATGTTAGGAGCTAGTTGTCGGCTCGACATAGAGTGAAGTAGGAGCTTATAGAGTTAGGGAAGATCGTACACGGCCCTACGAATGGTTTAAAGGAATGCAACCCGTCATCCACACAATTGCAACAAACCAATTAACCGGTAAAAGATAGCTAGGGAGTAGTGAAATCTAAGTAAACACACTTTTCTCCATATAAGTTTCACAACCACTTTTATTTTCTTGTTATTTTATTTTATTTGCAATTGTAGTTAATTGGGTTAGTTGGCTAGCAACTAATTCTGCCCAGTCTTCCAATACCCGAGATTTTTACTTGCTTTCCATAAAATATAAAAATACAAAAAGAATCATCCCTCAACGCTTAGACCTAAATTAGAAGTAGTTTTCAATCCAAACGACACTATTCCCTGAGAGAACGATCAATCCCCCGGTACTTGCCACTTCACTATACTACATCGGTCAGGTACACTGCCTGGTGGGGATTGCAAGCTTCTCAAGATCCCTTGAGAGGTAAAACCTACTGCGTAGGTCGCAAACCACGCATCAATGTGGAAAACCGTTAAAGAAATTTGGCAATCTTTGATAATCACTCATTAAGGAAATTCACAAGTCAAGGATAACAAAATTGATCTTCTTGTCCAACAATGTGAACAATTTGTTATCCCCGAAGAGGAAATCGTTGATAGTACATTTGCTAGATGGAAACCTCAAAGTTCATGAAATAGTAATGGAAAAAGATTCGGAGATAGTCAAAGGCAAGAAAGAAAAAGTCAAATCTATTTCCTTGAAAGCTAGAGTAGAATCAAGTGATGATGAGGAATCTAGTTCGGGTAGTGACGATGAAGAATATGCCATGTCCGTAAGAGACTTAAAAAAGTTCTTTCGAAGATGAGGAAAGTTTGTAAGGCAACCTAGAGATGACAAGAAACCTTTCCGAAAAGATCGTGATGACAAGAAAGGAAAAGGTGAAAGAAAACGTTTTAGATGTGGAGACACAATTCATCTCAAAGAGCTTTTGTAAGTGGTGCGTGGAGTGAAAGTGAGATGAGGACGAGGAGCTAAAGAATGACGAAATTGCTCTCATGGATCAAGACTCAAATGAGGTACACTCTGACTCGTCTTGCTCTTCTACTGATGATGACACATTGCAAAAAGAATATAACAAACTTTGTGAACTAAGCTTGAAAATCATAAACAAAAAGAAATTTCTAAAAACTAAAAAGGAATTTTTAGAAAATGAATTTTATGAATTGAAAGAAAAGGCAAAGCGCTTATAAAAGAATAAAGCCATTGACACAATATGTACATCATGTCAAGAGTTTAAACTTGAAATTGAAAAACTTAAAATTGCACAGGATGATCTTATTAAACAAACTACAAAGTTTAAAAGGTTCGATAAAAGCATTCCTTGTATGGATGAAATATTCAAAATTCAAAAGTCGCCATATAAAACTGGATTAGGATTCATGAAATCAGGAACCTTAAGTAGTCTAACGAAACAAGACGAAAAAGAAACTTATCCAACTGCTACAGTGATCCACGGATCAGACGGAACCAAAAACAGGGTTCCGTCCATTGATCCAAAAGGATCCGTGGGTACTGTAGCAGAAAAGAAAATTTCTATTTCGGCTCGTACTAAATTTGTCAAAGTCACAAAGAAACCTAATGCTAGCTCAACTGAAACAAAACTAAAATCGGCTATTAAAATAGGAGTAGGACTTGCTAAAACTGAATTTAGAACTAAAACTACTCAACAAAGGCCCGTAACACCTACTCCCAAACGCCCCTTTCAAAAGAGCAACTACAACATGCAACCAAATTATCAAAATGGTTGGAACCAAATCTTACCTAGACATTATCAAGTTCCAAACTACATGCCTTGGAACCCATATCCACCATTTCCTTACATGAATCAAGTTAATGGTATGTTTAACCAAAATGGACCTATGAGATATAGGGGACCAAATGTTTGAGTGTTTTAACATAAAATNACGCCCCTTTCAAAAGAGCAACTACAACATGCAACCAAATTATCAAAATGGTTGGAACCAAATCTTACCTAGACATTATCAAGTTCCAAACTACATGCCTTGGAACCCATATCCACCATTTCCTTACATGAATCAAGTTAATGGTATGTTTAACCAAAATGGACCTATGAGATATAGGGGACCAAATGTTTGAGTGTTTTAACATAAAATAGGTATGCTTGAAATTTGGTTTGGAACCGGATGAGTGGATAAAAGATAGTGGTTGCTCAAGACACATGACGGGTAACAAAAGCCTCTTCTCAACGTATCAAGAATATGACGGAGGTAATGTTAGTTTTGGTAGCAAGCTAAAACGAAAAATTATCCGTAAAGGTAAAATCTCTCATGACTCACTCTCTATTGATGATGTTGCTCATGTTGATAACCTAGGTTTTAACTTACTTAGTATTAGTCAACTATGTCGTAAAAAGTATAACGTCTTATTTAGTGAAAACGAAAGTAAAATACTAAAAGATGGAATAACTATAGCTAAAGGTGTTTTGAAGAATAACATATACGTCATGAAAATCGATAAAACATATAGTGATAAACTTTGCCTCACCTCCTTAGATGATTCCTCAACTCTTTGGCATAGACATTTAGGTCATGCTAATGTGAGACTTATCCAATCTTTGTCCTCAAAAGAACTAGTTAGAAATCTAGCTAAGTTGAGATATGACCAACACTTTTGTGATGCTTGCAAAATTGGTAAACAAGTTCATAATAGACATTAGGCTAAAAATATGGTGTCTACATCTAGGTGTCTAGAACTTTTGCATATGGATTTGTTTGGTCCATCTGCTATACAAAGTTATGGAGGCAACTTCTATACTTTGGTCATAGTGGATGATTATTTAAGATATACTTGGACAAAATTTTTGAAAGGTAAAAATAAAGCTTTTGACCAATTTGAAATTCTTAGCAATAAAACTGAAAATCAATTAGGAAGTCGCATTGTGTCAATAAGAACGGATCATGGTCATGAATTTGACAATGAAACACAATTTGGAACTTTTTGTGATAAAAATGGTATAACACATAACTTTTCGGCACCTCGTACTCCTCAATCAAATGGTGTAGTAGAACGTAAAAACCGGACTTTTAAAGAGATGAGTAGAACAATGCTTGATGAACAAAATATTCGACAAAAGTTTTGGTGTAACACCATTGACACGTCAACCTATATTTTAAATCGTGTCTTAATTTGACCATTTTTGAACAAAACTCCATATGAATTACATAGAGGTAAAAACCTACACTAGGATATTTTAGAGTGTTTTGAAGTAAATGTTTTATACTAAACACCAAGGATTATGTCACCAAATATGACCCAAAGTCTTTTGAAGGTGTATTTCTTGGATACTCGCAAAATAGCAAAGCTTACATTGTTTTAAACAAAGAAACTTTAAGAGTCGAGTAATTGTTGAACGTAACATTCGACGAAAGTCCACCTCCTTCTAAGACATCACCTTTGGTAGATGATGACTTAGTTGAAAGTCAAGTTATTGAAAATTAAGATAACATAGAAAATGACAAGGAAGATGAACTATTAAATAGAGAAATTATCAACACCAAAGAATCTAAAAGTCATCCATTAGATAGTGTCCTAGGAAAAATTAATGAAAGAACCTTAAGATCAAAAGTTCAAAGTCAAAGTAACTTCTTTCATTTTGTATCAACCATTGAACCCAAAAATATAAATGAAGCTATAAAAGATGAATATTGGGTAATAGCTATGCAAGAAGAATTAAACTAATTCGTTATAAATAATGTTTAGACAATAGTCCCTTAACCAAAAAGTCAAACAATAATTGGAACAAAATGGGTCTTTCGAAATAAAATGGATGAACATGGTGTAGTGTCTAGAAACAAAGCAAGGCTAGTAGCACAAGGTTATAATCAACAAGAAGGCATTGACTACGATGAAACTTTTGCTCCGGTTGCTAGGCTCGAGTCAATTAGAATATTACTTGCATATGCATGTGCATACGATTTCAAACTTTTTCAAATGGATGTCAAAAGTGCATTTTTAAATGGTTTTATAAATGAAGAAGTTTATGTTGCTCAACCTCTGGGCTTCACCGACTTTGAAAAACCAAATCATGTTTACAAACTTAAAAAGGCTTTATACGGACTTAAGCAAGCACCAAAAGCATGGTATGATCAACTTAAAACATTCTTAGTTGACCATAAGTACACCTTGGGTTTAATTGACAACACTCTCTTTACTAAGAAAAAGGATTCACATATAATCATAGTCCAAATATATGTTGATGACATTATATTCGGATCAACTTGTCAAGAGCTATGTGACCATTTCTAAAAAATCATGCATGATGATTTTGAGATGAGTATGATGGGATAACTCAACTTTTTCTTAGGACTTCAAATAAAACAATTAGAAGATGGGATATTTTTTTAACCAATCTAAGTACATAAAAGATATGCTTAAGAAATTTGGTCTTGAAAACTCCAAACCTATTAAAACTCCTATGTCTTCGGAAACTAAACTCGTTAAGGATGAAGAAGGTGAATCCGTAGATAACACTAAATATAGAGGAATGATTGGTAGTCTACTCTATCTCACGGCTAGTAGACCTGACATTATGTTTAGTGTTTGTCCATGTGCTCGCTTTCAAGAGGATCCAAAAATATCTCATCTTAAAGCCATTAAATGAATATTTAGATATATAAAAGGCACCACACATCTAGGATTATGGTATTCCAAGGGAACGGGAGTAGAAACCATAGTGTATGCCTACTCGGACCATGCCGGTGACTACGTTGATAGANCTAAATATAGAGGAATGATTGGTAGTCTACTCTATCTCACGGCTAGTAGACCTGACATTATGTTTAGTGTTTGTCCATGTGCTCGCTTTCAAGAGGATCCAAAAATATCTCATCTTAAAGCCATTAAATGAATATTTAGATATATAAAAGGCACCACACATCTAGGATTATGGTATTCCAAGGGAACGGGAGTAGAAACCATAGTGTATGCCTACTCGGACCATGCCGGTGACTACGTTGATAGAAAAAGCACAAGTGGTATTTGTACTTTTGTTGGACATTGTCTCACCTCATGGTTCTCTAAGAAACAAATGGCTCTCGCCATCTCAACAACTGAAGCCAAATACGTAACGGCCAGAAAAGCATGTCAACAAGCTCTTTGGATGAAACAAACTCTTGTGGACTACGGAATTCAACTCAACGACATCTCCATTCTTTGCGACAACAAAGGAGCCATCGATCTCAGTAAAAATCTAGTTCAACATACTCGTACTAAACATATTGAAATCAGTCATCATTTCCTTCGTGGCAATTTTCAAAAAGGAAACATCTCTATCGAGAAAGTATCCTCAGAAAACAACATTGTCGATATTATTACAAAACCTCTTAAACGAGAACCATTCAATCTCCTTAGACTTGGACTAGGACTTATGGAACCTACATTATAGTTTCAAACTTTAGTCTAAACCTACAAACAAAGTTTGGTTTGGTTTTCATCTGCTGAACTGGCGGAACCAAAAACATAAAGGGACTTAACCCTTTATTTGGTTCCACCCTGTCCGCGGGTCATCAAGCTTGTTTTTCTCATTATTTTAAACCAAACACCCCTTATATCATAACTACAGCTCTCAAACAGTTACTATTCACTCCAAAATACATTCACCCATGAAAATTAGGGTTCTCCTTCAACCGTCTTGCATTCCAATCAACATTGTAAGTATTCTTAACACATTTATACTCCTGATCTATATCTAGGAATCTATTTATGTACAAAAACTTAAAACTTGGGGTTATGCATTATCTTGAGAAAACATATAGAGCATGTGTTGAAACTTAAACTAATCATGTTTTCCCTTAGTTAGGAATTGCATCTTGTAGAACATTATCATGATTCACCAAACACCCCATGTCAAATTTTTGCAAAAACTTCTCATAATTAGGACAAATAATTTTCTTCACATTGTTCATACAAATGAAAAGCGTTATGTTTAAAACATCACTTGCATAATGTCTCTTGAATGCTAAAGGAAATACATAACCAATATGTATTTTCGGGTACATTAAACCAAAGCTACATTGAATTAGGAGTGTTTGAGTTATCTCTCGTTTTATAAAAAAATTTGCATAATAAAAACCTTTTGAGCATAAAAAATGAGTCGAGACAACCACACCTCCACATTGTCATCATATAGGCACACACTAGAATATTTATCAAAACTTTCACTAATTTAGACTAAAATGTGAATTTTGTTTCTAGGTTCAATCATGCCTCCCGCAACATACTATGATCACAAAGACACCCTTAACTACCTTCCCAAACACCATAAGACTAAAGGCCTAACTCCCGCTCAAGTCAAAATCTTTAAGGGTCTAGAGAAACGCTATGTTCATGAGGGTAGAACCATTGACCCATCCTTCCTAGAAGGAACAAATATTCAACAAGAACTTGCCACCATCAACTTCGATTGTCTCATAAACATCGATGAACTAATTTGTCCTAGATTTATTGTAGAATTCTATGCATCCATAACTCTTCACACCAACAAACGAGGTCTCATGCCTTTAGCCTTCACCATAAACCAACACCAATACAACATGCCTCTAGATCAATTTGCTTAAATCCTTGGTGTTCCCAATAGAGGTACATGCCTCTATACGGATAAATGGCCACTCACAATCCTCGACTCAATCATTGATCGTATCCCTCCATACGACACTCCTCTAGTTAGCAAGGAAGTCCTTCGTGAACATCTCTTTATTAGAACCTCAGATACTAGGAGAACCCGCTCGGGTAATGAAGTCAACAAGGATCCTTTTGGTATGGAACTAAATGAGCTCAAACCCCAATTCAAGAAATGGGAAGAAATTCTTAGGGCCAATGTCTTTAGCACCATAGGAAATCGTGATCACATCAACACGTGTCTTTACTATATGCTCTACTCCTTGTCCACTCGCCAACCCTTCAACTTGGCTTACTACATGGCCAAGAGGATAGCGGACATACCCTTGCTAGGTACGAACGCTCTTCCATATGGGATGCTTCTCACCCGTCTCTGTAGAGCATTTACACCCATTCCACCAAACTCCAAAGGGATTTGTCTTGACTACTCTCTTGTTCCTCATACCTTTATTCCACTAAGTGATAAGAGAGTTGCTAGGACACAAGGGAAACGCCCTCATCCTCCTACTTCTTCATCATCATCATCAATGAGCGAAGATGACGGTCTTCCCAAATCTAGGCTCCCACCACTTGAATATCTTCAACAACTTACTGCAATACCAAACGAGTCTGAAGAATACAAACAAACAAAGGGGATGTGGAATTGCTTTGGAAGGTACCTAAGCAAGATGAACAAGAAAATTGATAGGCAATGAGCGAGGTTATGAGCGTTTGGCACATTTGGTCTTAAACAATGTTATGTTATGGATTTATGTACCTCTAGGATGATTTCTTAACTTTAAACAATATCATGTACTAACGGCATCATGCAGGTGGGCAACATTGCGATGTTGTCAATTTTTCATTTTTTCACTTTAATAGTGAAAATCTTTAGTGCTTGTTTGATCTACATCGGTAAGTGTGTTTTTACCTGCATTTTTTTTATTTCCCAATCAGACTAAATTAGATACATATGTTTTAGGAAAATTTACGAAATTAGAAACACGTTTGGGGCTTCGAAAATGCACACTGTAAACTTTTTTGGCTTGGCGGAACTGGCGAAACCAATTTTTTGGATCTGCCAGTGTAAAATTTGGCTCCGCCAAATTTGAACCAGCGGAACTGGTGGAACCAAATGAAGGGTTCCACCCTTGTTATCGATTGGTTCCGCCGAGCAACAGCTAGTTTTTCTTATTTTTTCAAATTTTCGACTTTTCCAAAACACCAAATCACCCTTTTTAGTTTCTAACGTACTCCTTATTATCCCTTAAGCACATTAGGACCTTCTTAGCTCACTAGAACCAATAGGAAACCATTTCCCACCAAAATTTCAAATTACTCATGACTAACCCAAGGAACCTTTCTCCATAAAGGAAGGAACCCTTTATTTGGTTCCTTGCCATTCTTGGACACTCTGACCACAAAGATCTTAAACACTCTGAATCATTTAAGAATGTGCATTGATTACATAGCATTTACTCCAATTTCATCCCAATCACTCAACATACTTCCATTGGCTTGACTTTCAATGATTTGGCAAGATCATAAACACTTCCAAATCATTTGGAACCTCCATTTTTGTATGGATCAACATCAAATCCAAACACACTCTTCAATGATTCATCCTTCCTATAAATTAGAACATCCTGGATACCTTCTCTTCACACCTCCACTATCATCTCTCCTAATCTTTAACTTCTTACAAACCTTGTTTAACAATGACAAAGTCAAACAACTCACCCCCACCATCAAGACCCATTAGGAGAACCGCTAGAATTAGTGTGAAACCTTGTTGTTTCAACACTACCATCAACTTAAGCTCATCATCATCCGATGAATCACCAATAATCATCTCATCTCCAATAAGGGATGAAAATTTCCTTACACTCTCAACTCCGACACCATCACCAAGACCAGAAAATGTTGTTACTACTCCACCACCAACAAAAACTCCAATAGCTACCACACCACCTCCGGCACCAACGCAACCATCCAAATCACCATCACCTCCAAAATCACCCAAATTAGAACCCTTGGAACTCTTTAGAACACCACCAACATCATCTCATCAATTTTTGGAAAATTTGGAAGACCTACCTCTAAAATCCACTAATCCACCACCATTGCCATCGTTCGGCTCCATTTAACGTATGGCCAATCAACCACCTAGGCAATCTTTTATGCCAAATGAACCATTTGATCAAGAACCATCTCAACCATTCGAACCAAAACCATTGCTCTTTTATCCTATTTACAAGGATATTCATGGCCCACTCTATGGAAAGCCCCATTTTTGACAACATGATCAACCACCACAATCTCAATCTCAATCTCAACACTTTGAATCATTTTCCCCCTCCTATGAGGAAATAGAGGCATCCATGTGGGTGGATCTTCCAAACACTCATGAGGAGATCAATGATCGCCTTGACAACCTCTATGCTTTTAACAACATGGTAGAATACCACCTTCATGAGGTAATGCAACTACAAACCTCCTTGCTCTCCTCCGTTGTAGCTCCACCAACCAATGTTCCACCACCAACCAATGCTCCACCATCAACCAATGCTCCACCATCACCACCATCAATCAATGAACCTTCCCTTTCTACATCCTCGGCAAGATTGTTCTCATTGTCAGAGAATGGCAAAGATAAGTGAGAGGATAAAAATAATGGTTCACCAACTTCAAGATGAAACTCGATTCATCCTCCAACACATTCTCGAGCATCTTAACGCTCTTTCTCATCCCCCTCAACCATAGAGGAACTCATAGTTTAGGACTTTCTAATTTAGGATCTTTTCTTTATAGATATAGAATTTTTATTTTCTAAGTTATTTTTTTATTTTCTTTGTATTTTCTTTTAATAATAGGACTTTGACTTTCTTGTCCCATTATTTTGACTTTTGTCAAAATAAATTTTACTTGAAATGCATATGGTTCTATTATTTTTTGTGTGTTGGTTTGGTTTTATTTTTCATATGTAGTGGTTGTGATATTGTTGGTTGTCACATTCCTATTATATTTTGTTATTTGTAACTTTTATTGTGTACATAACATACTTGTTATGTAAACACTAACTTTTCTTTTGTAGATTCAAAATCCATGTACTTGGCACCCCATCTAGGGGGAGTATTGACCAAGGGAGAGCTAATCTAAGCTCGGGCTCGCACCATATTCCGCTTTGTATTTCTTCTTTTTGTTTCGACAAAAAGGGGGAGAAAACATATTAAACTAAAAAATAGAACTTTTTGCACAACTACATTATCATACATGAAATTAAAAGTTGCATAAAACAAGTTTAATATATATTTTTAAAAGACTTACACTATAATTATCTAATTGCTTAAAAATAAATTTTATGTTTTGTCCTCAACAAAAAGGGGGAGATTGTTAATACAAACATCGCCTAAAAACGTTATTTATATTTTACGATCTTTGCTAAATTTTGTTAACGACAAATTGTAAAGTTTATTTTTAGCAAAACATAAATATAGTTAAATTCTTTTACTTATAAACTTTTATTACAAACTAAACATCACTGTAACTACATTTACATGCTACATAAACATTTTACAAGTATACTTTCATTTTCATGTAAATCTAAAAATGAAAATATATATTTATATCATTCCTTGCATCATCCATATCTTTCTAAAGATCTTTGGAAGATATTGTGTATATTTTGTTTATATTGTTACTCAAAGAATCATGGTAAGATTTGGTGAATATTTTGATTAGATTTGGCAAAAGATTTTGAAGATATTCTGTCAGTTCTGGCGAAACCAAATGGGACAATGGACGGAACCCTCAAAAGGGTTCCGCCGTATCTGTGGCTTGCTGGCACTTCTTGCCTATAAATAGCAAGCCACACCAAAGTATTTTATCATCACTTACAATCATACATTATCATACATACTCTCATTTCTTATATCTAACTCATTCACATTTCATTTTAGTGAGATTCTTTTATAGCAAGAAGATCACAACTTCATTCGAAAGATTTACATGTTTCAACGCAAAGTTGCAAGGCTTGTTAGTTTATCATTGTGTGAACTCTAGTTGTTCATACAAACATTGATTGTATTTATTCAGTAGTGATCAGTTAGTATTTTAGTCCTTAAAATACATAGAGTGACGGGAGTGGTTGTACCCTTGTAAAAGAACTCGACATCTAGCTTTGTATCGGTAATCTTGTGTAAGCGCCGTGTAAGGTTTTCTCCGCCGGTTAAAGGAGCTTGTTGACTAGTGAAGGATACTCTCGAGTTAGATACTCGGGGAGTGAAGTAGGGCAAGGAAAAAGAGTCCTTGTAGACCGAACTACTATAAACATCCGTGTTGTGGTTTGATCGTTTCTTTCTTTACTTGCACTTTATTTATTGTTTTAGAATTTGCAATTGTTGATCTCATGTATAGTTTTCAAAGCAAATTAATTTTGAAAACGGTAAAACTATTCAACCCCCTTCTAGTTTTCCATACACTCTTTTTTCCTTCACTAGATTTTTGTCCGACTGAGTTTTATCTGGTAAGGTTTTAACGATGCATAATCCTCAAATGGACATCTAAGGGGGAGTGTTATGTATAAATATGGCATGGATGTCCATATCTATTATTATAAGCACTTATCTTATTTAGAGTATTGTATCTTGTGCAATACTTCACCTTGTAACTATATATACATGTCTCCATAGAGAGATGAATAATACAATTCTTCCATGTTTCGATCTTTATTCTTGTTCTTTGTTCTCATCTTAATTATTAGTTACACAACATTAATAAAATAAATAAACCTAATTTAACCTTTTAAGTTTAATTAATTACCTTTTTCTTTTCAGGTTTTTTAAGTTTCTTTATTGTCATTTTATACAAATTATTTATATTTTTTCCTAATCAAAATACAAAATCGAATTTATTAATATTTTAAGCTTAACCACTAAATTTTTTAAAATTAACCTACTTTTATTTTTACAATTTTCTTTTACAATGTTGACACGTCTATCTTTATTCATTTTTAACTGATTAAGCAATGTTGAAAAAAAAATAATAAACTTAATTTTAACTTTTCATTTGGCTCATATGAGGTCTCGATTTTGAAATTGAGCTTTCTAATTGGTTGATGCGGCACACCCATTTTTCATTTTATTTTTTTCATTTATCGTATAAGAGATACGTGTATCAGTGTATTACACAATTCATCATTGCAAGTAAGATCTTTGTAGTTGAACATAAGTAAGATGTGTCTTTGGTCACACAAATAAATGAAACTTTATGTAGGGAATGGGAAATATAGGTTATTAAAATTGTTTTTTACTTTCCATTTTGCTAACTTTCTGTTGCTTTTGTTTGTTTTAATAGTATATAATTGTTGTTACAAGTATAATCGTTTGGAAATGTATCGAATTTAACTTACTTTTTATTTTATTTTTAAATTATTATTATTATTATTATTATTATTATTATTATTATTATTATTATTATTATTATTATTATTTTGGTATTACACTCTTTTGCTATTAAATTTATAAAGTTTCAAATTATTATTAAAGCCTTAAACCGTATAATGATTTGCTTGCCTCACTAATTATAATCGTTTAGTATAAATACAAACATAATGGGCCTATGTAACAATACAAGCCAAGACAAAGTACAAATGGGCTCAGCCCTATAAACATCATGCCCGTAGTTTGAGCGGAAGAGGAACGAACACTCAAACTGGTGCGAAACTCATCAAACAATACAGTAGGTAAGCCTTTGGTGAAGATATCCGCATACTGGTATCGGGAAGGAACATGAAGAACACGAACATGACCAGCGTTACCAAATAACGAACAAAGTGAATGTCAATCTCTATATGCTTCGTGTGTTGATGCTGCACGGGATTGGAAGAGAGATAGACAACAATCACATTACCACAATAATTAATGGTTATAGTAGAAGGCGGTGTATAAAGCTCCCGTAATAAATTATATAACCAACAAATCTCAGCAATAGCATTGGTAACACATCTATACTCAGCTTTAGCACTAAACCGAGAAAGCGTAAACTGATGCTTAGAGGACCACGAGAGAAGGTTATTGCCAAGGAAAACAAAGTAGCCTGAAGTGGACTGACGGGTAGTCGGACAACCCACCCATCATCTGAGTAGGCAACCAAGGACGATGTGGACGATGAATAAAGTTGTACTCATAGTCTAAGGTCCCCCGAACATAACGTAAGATGCGTTTGGGAGCAGAGAAATGTGTCTCCCGAGGATCATGCATAAAAAGACAAACCTGCCGCACCGCATAAGATATATCTTGTCTAGTAAAAGTAAGATAACAGAGCACCTGCAAAACTACGGTACAAAGTGAGAACGGAATCAGGATTACAATCGTTTAGTATAAACAAGTATGGCAGCGAGTCGGCCGCGTTGTGGCCGAGCGGGGTTTTTTCCAACTGATTTAGCATATATGAAACATGACTTATGTAATACTCCATAATTTATTTAACTATCTATGCATATTGACTCTATATACTATAAGAGGGGAGAATATTCCCTATAGTTGAAATACGTGCCACCATAAAAAATTCGAAAATCATTTTTTTATACGAGCGAAGAGGAAAACGAATTACTCCCGTACTATTAACGTAGTTTCTAAATAATATTAGTAAAAAAATAATAAAAACTTACAAAACACACCCTGAACTTTTTAATATTTACGACTTTTTTATATAACAATCTTTATTTGCCAAATATCTGACAGATATCAAACGGTTTCTTGAATAAAAAAATACTGGCAACAACGTCTCTCGATAATGAACAAAACAAGCCCAATATTGATATACTTTTGACGTACGTATCATTTTATAAAAAATGTTGAAGTTTAATATTTATATATATAGTTTTTAAATAAAAGAACTTTCAGACTGCACCCTTAACATATCAAATAGCTTTAAAAATTATCCTAAATTTTTTTAAAAACTCTAAGAGTCAAAATTAGCCCCGCCACAATACACTGGTGCCCACACAACATTCATTTCAAAAAAGACGTCATACGACTACGACAACTACAAATATAGCTTGACATAACATTTATTCCAAACAAATACAACAAGTGTAGGCAAAAAACAGACCACGATCTCACAACAGAAGCCCCGCCCAAACATTGTTCGTAAATTATTATCGCAAAAAATTTATAAAAATTCCCGCTGCAACGCAGCGGGCGCCTTCCTACTTGTATTGAACCATAGCTAATACATTGCTTGTATTAATTTAATTTTGTAATAATTCTTGAGAAAGAAAAAAGTTATTATCAAATGAATTGCTGATGACATTTTAAAGCAACGTAGGAGCAGTTGAATGGAAAGTCAAAGCATAGTTTTTCGTACAGCAATAGATATCAAAAGAAAAAATTATAATGAAAAATGTAGCATCTAAGTCCTTCCAGATACCAACATAGTGATGAAGTCGTTTTAATCAAGCCATTTCGTATGAACTTTTCCATTTTCAAATTTGTGCCAGTTGCATTATAGTCAAATTCTTTCATCACTTGTTCATATAGAAATTCTTTCATAACTTGTTCAATGTGCAAGCGCCGCAATCTCAACTGATCTTTGTAATCCACCTTCAAAGACAAACATAAGAACCAATAGTAAGCTTGTGATGATAGCAACTTAAAAAGTAAATGTTAATTCAAGAGAAACTGAAAAAGACAATTGACAATTCCATGTACAAAACAAAGAAGATGTTTCGCTGACAAAAGTCGCAATGCCCATGTCTATTGTGTGACAAAACTCTAAAATTGACTAACGTAAAACTGTGAGGAACTCCAATATGTCGTCAGTTGTTCTTGATAAGCTAGAAATAGGTCTGCTACACGAACACACAAAAAACCAATATCGAATATATAGGTCAAAGTATTAACAAAGCTTTAACCGGAAAAGAACTATTTATCATTCCTTTTATAAGGCTATCAAAAAGGTAAGAGACAAAGACCCTCTTACTAATCTGATAAAATCAGCAAAGAGTCTAAGACAAACAAACTTAACTACTTTGAAAAAAAATTGAGACTTTGAAATATCTTGAATCCAATATCGCAGATGTTACGTACCTTAAAGTTGTAAAAATACTTGTCGACCTCTTTGCAAAATGGAGTTCTGAATATATAACCATTTGTAGTAACAACAAATGATTGATATCGATCAACACGGGCTGCATTAGCAAATGACATCAGTTTTATAAGAAGTCAATTAAATTCTAAAAAACCCATTGAAGCCAAAAAAAGGTAGACAAATTTACCTTTATATTAAATTTCATACCATTTAATCGAGCTTTTTTTTCTTGCGTTTCCTATTATGTCAAGTGGTGCACCATTTGGAATCTGCACATACATTGTTTAAGGTAAGAAATTAGCATCCTTAACCGATAGAAAGTAAACATTAAAACATCCAACAATATAGTCGTTTGTGTATATAGTGATTGTCTAATAAGTTCTTTCAATATAGCCGTTTGTGTATATAGTGATTCTACACCATTTGGAATCTGTACATACGTTGTGTCTTGCAAACCACCTGTAAGATTTGCAAGCAAAAAGAAAATCAGCATCGTCTTGCAAACAACCTGTATGAATCTTTTTGCTGCAAATCATACACCTAATGGAGCAAAATACTAATACATTTACTTTGATTTCAAACGCTACAACAAAAACTACCTTAGCATAGGATAGGTGATCACCTATTATCATGAGGTGTAACGTAGGCAGATGAAAATCCGCAATCATGTCTCAAGTTGACTGACAGCATCCTGAAAATCAAATTGCAGTGGAAAAATCAATAAAAATAGCTCACTTTTTTTCAAAAAAATGTTGCAAAACTTTCAGCATAAGTAAATACAAACCCAAATAAACATAACGGAATCCATGAGGCATTAACTGGTCTCTTTTAAATATTTGAGCGGTTGACTTGAGGTTTCCTTGAATAGGACAATGGTCCACCCGCACGAAGAACATCTACAAAAGGAAAAAAAATTGAAAGCCACATAAGTTTGTAATCTCAACTGGTATAAATAAAGGAAGCACATTATGTTGATCATCTTCCTATACCTGAGCGGCATAAAAAGTTTTAAAAAACAACATAGGTAGTTGTTTAAGTTGTGTCTAAACACCTTACTTCTACTGTCCAAATATGGCATATAAAAGTTGGTAAAAACAACATAAGAACCTGTTAAAAGAAGCATAAAAAACTGTTTAAAAAATAGAACTTGAAGCTGTAAAATGTGTCCCCAAAGTCTCGAACACCCCTTTTTTTCTATTGTGTAGACAATATATAAATGGTGGGTAAAAAAATCCCAGAATTCCTGAGCTCCACCAATGCAATGGATACCACAACCCCACATTGCAAATATATATAGCCTATTCTAAACTACTTAGCTACGTTACAAAAATTATTAAAAAACAGAGCTCGTTAAATCATTGTTAGATGAAAAATACAATACATACAAAACATCCATCCCCATTTTTTTTATAACTTTTGTATAGTTAACTACTTGCATTTAATACCATCCCAATACAGCAACAACCATATTCTCTATGTGCAAAATGCAAAATGAAACCACATTACGCATAAGGGTAGTCTGTATGTTGGCATACCACCTATTTGACAATATTAGTATTAAAAAATATTTTTGTTTATTAATTTGTAGGATCTTCAGTAGTTGATTTAGTTTAATAGTCGAACTATAATATTATGATGCCCAAGTTATCGTAACCTGATAATATAGACCTCATGCAAATCTATTAGATATACAGTATTCAGAGTCTTTCTATCTATGTTCTGACCTTTATATTACGTCAATGGTGATGCTAGAATCACAAAAGTAATCTGATTCTACGGTCACAGAAGCTGTTCTTCCACCTTCAACTATAACCACCAGCTCGCTCGGCCCATTCGATATTCTTGTAACAAATGTTCTTGCACCTTCAAGTGTAAAAATACCTCCAAAGCTTTAACTGCATTCATAAAATGAAAGTATAAAATTATAACCCTTTTGACAATTGTTAAAATCATGAACAATTGCAACTACCGAGGCTGGCCTGTTCACGACAACCAAATTCAAATAATGAGGTTTATATAAATATAATTATGGCTGAACATGAGCAGTTCTTTAAACATCATAATCAGTAAAACAAACACAAAACTAAAAAAAGAACAGACATTTCACCACACAGTTTATATGCATAACATAAAATTACACTGATTAATAATAATAATTCANCCTTGGAATACCTCACCTACAAATATTCTTTTAAAAAAAAATCAAGTTATCATAGTCCAAAATTAAGTAAACTTGCTGTAACCAAAACTTATTGATTGCAAGTAATTTTTCAGATTCACAAACAACGGTTGCTTAAGCAGAATCACTTACATGTGGTCGAAGATTTCCCTGACTTTGACCTTGTTTTTCACCATCGTTTTCCCACTGTTCTTCCTGAACACCGAGCACCCTAAACCTCAAAACCTGTAAAAGTAAACACAATTAAACTCAAAACAACAAATTCGTAATTAGAAATTTTGCGGACCAATAATTATTAAAAAAAATAATAATAAAAAAAAAATTGAATGTTTGCCAAAACCCTAAATCTGAATTCCCTAAATCTGTAAAACCATAAAAATCTTAACTGGTATAACCGGCTCTCAATTCCATTTATCTTATCTTGGAGGTAATCATTCTCCCATATATCTTCAGGCACGAACAAAACAGCAAAATTGAAAGCCATGTGATCATTTGTTACCGAATGTCGAAGGCAAAAAAACCCCACAAAAATCAGAAAGTAACAATCGGATTCTTGTTCTTGGTAATGATCTCTGTGTGTGTGTGTGTGTGTGTGTGTGTGTGAGAAAGACTGCTCCCGAAGGTTCTAGGTATAGTGTGTTATTTTCTTTCCTTTTTTTGTATATAATAAAACGGGCCATCGCTGGGTAAAAGAAAAACGCAAGCTGGGCCAGTAAACATGGGCTGAAGGATCCTGGTGGTTTTGGCGGGAAACCCACCAAGCAATACGACGTCGTGGACTTTGCTAATTAATATATACGAGAATGGCGTTGGCCGCCGCGTTGCGGGCGGGCCTGTTTTTTTGCCGAAATTATGATAAGCCGAAATTAAGCTGAAAAGTTTATATCCTATCACAATTGAAAAGACATTATACATATTTATTAATTCATGAAATGTTAAGTACGCATACACTTTAATAGTGTAAATGTACTTGTCTAGCGCGTTTATTACAAATGCTTTATATGCACGATTACACATGACTGTTACTATGCATTCCAAATGATCAAATATTCAACAATTATTTGGTAACATAAATGCTGAAACATCTTCTGCCCAGCTCCAAACCATCAAATACAGAAACTCAGTAATGATGTACCTTATAAGCCAATGACACCTTTTCCAGCCTTATTTCGTCACTTCAAACACACCAATTTCAGCCCCCAAATGCACACGAATGGAAGTGTAAAGTGTCACCTGTTAGAAGCAAGAACCTGAGCATAAGACCAGTCGTTTTCCCTGCTTCGTGTGGTCTTTGTCGGTGTTGCCTCTTGAGGCCATCGTTACAGCTGGTTATAAAAAAACAAATCAGCTGTAATATAAGTCATTAAAAGAGAAAAGATTCCATTTCCAAAGAAAACATATTCGCACATACCACGAAGAACCTAAATATTCAACTTGTCAGTAACAATGGTGAATCAATAAACTTTTAGATTTGGACCAAAAAGTGTGAAAATCTATTAAGGAACGTGTACCACCTCTTTTATGTTTGAAGTATGAAAATCACAGTGAGCTCTGCTCCTCATTTGCAAATTTTGACCACTCGCTTGTCTCCGACATTGGTTCAAAGCAACGTTTCTTCCCGTTAACCAATTTCCGATAGTCTTATGTCTCTGACATTGGTTCAACTGATGTATCAAAGTATTCGCAAACAAAACTGAGGATTCAAACTTTAAAATAAAAAAGAACCATCATTAGAAAATGTAAAGAAAACTGCAAATGAGGATCAGACGTGTATTAAATAGTTCTTCACTTCTTTCTCACCTTCATGTAACAAAACTGTAAATGAGGATCAGCCGTGTGACACATGAGGCTCAGAACTGCAAATATTGGAGCAGTACCAAGCGCCCACCATAGCTGCAATCGCTACCTATGTGTGGCAACCTCGCCAACATATGGGACTCGGTACAATATGCCCCGTAATATATGAACGCAACGGATGATCATCATTGCCTTCATAGATAAACAGATGCATAACCTCAATCCAAATAAACATATGCATATAAGCATCAGTCTCAGCAAATGCAATGTACCCACAAAAGAGTGCATGTTCATTATAACCAATAAGTGCGGGTTGTTTGGCCACCATAAGGCAAAACTGATAGGCGTTAAGCTTGCTACATCTTAAGTAGTTATATAGTTTTAAAAAAGAAAGATAAAATAAATTGTGCCTATGTGCGGGTAAACCCCATCTGGGCCTGCCTGTTTTGACCGATACTAAATGTTACCCGTTACGACCATGAAACTTTGAATTGTTGCTTACCTGTTACGACAGTGCCAGTTTGACCCAATGTTTGTAATCATACTCTTTCTCTGACAGATAATACCAGCTGGCGGTTTTCTTCCTCCACCTTGCCACATTTATATTTCAGTTCCTGAAAAGTACATTCTTTCTCATCAGGTTTTGGAAATTCCCGGCATCTTCATTGAAAATTCAACTCTGCAAGGGAAACGTGTTTAAGGGATGATAAATAAATATAACCCAAATCAGTCAAATAATTAAATTAGTGAAAAAAAGGTATCTTTTACACATATGCGTATTTCACTACTATTTCGTGAATAGACTACCTGCCTCAGTCACTTGCAATACAGTTGAAGAATGGCCACAAAGTTATGTCAACTCGAACATAGAATGATAAGTGTCAGCATGTTGTCACTGAATCCATGAGAGCTCAAAGTTTATTGTAGCTGTAAAATCGTAACTCACTGCAAGTACCATGAAGTATGTGCCCAAAAATTCTGCTAGCGGGTGCCTTTGAGTTAAAACCATAAGCAATAATTAGAAATACAAAGGACGTAAGAAATATGTACTCTTAAAGGGATTTTCAAAGAATAAAAGGATTATTATTATTATTATTTTTATTTTTTTTATTATTATTTTTTTTGTTAATTAAGACAGTTGCATAGTAGGTAAGGTCATATGTAAGCACACAATTTGATGCATTTAATCCGTTAATGTTGATTAGAGACTGATCTAATTGCTATACAATGGAGTACAAATTACAATGACCAAAACTTACTGGAATATTTGGTTTTAGGATCCAAAACTAATCTAACCGTAACTCACTCAAAGAGTTCGACACTACGGCCATGGGAGCGGATGCTCTTTTAGCAATTATGAGAGCAGTTTTTGAACAAAACATTTTTTGTCGTAACATGTTAGCCACAACTAATGATGTTTTGGCAGCGGAAAATGCAGCAATTCAATTGTTAAGGAGATGTTTAGGATTGCTTATTAAAACCGTGTCTGCTTATATAAAATATGTTTTGAGAGAAGATTTTTTAATAAGTAGTTCTAAACATCTTATACAAATCTTGTATAAGCAATCCAGAAACACTTTCAAAGAATGTGCACCTTTCTATAGCCGATATTACTGCAAGCACATCATCGGTGGAACTTGTGTATGGTTCTGACCCATTGTCATCGCATGTGTTCCTTCCATTAGCCACCATTTTGTCGATGTTTGCTAGCTCTAGCTGAGAAGGTAGGATTTGTTGAGATATTGGCAGCTGACCCGTTAATGAACGATTTTGAAGTTGTGCAATATAGCAACTGATATAGACCAAAAAAAAAATGCAAAAGCATGTGCCGTTGGGTCCCCTACAAAACATGAAAATGAAAACATTAATGTCTTGCACAACTTTTATTTATCACAAAAGCTTAACAACAAAAGCGTGATATACCTTACCAGAAGGCATGCCAGCGTCTTCACCAATTTCTTGTATGCAATACCCTTCAATTAATCCCATATTACACTATCTCTCTCAATATTCAGTTCCCTATCCTCTACACCTGGTATCCTGATATTTGGGTTACGCATCAAGACAGTAAGGTTATGAACTTTTCAACAGAATTTAAAAGTTTAAAACTTTTTATAAATACCATAATCCTACATTAAACCATATCCAAATGAGCATAAGACCAATTTTCAACATATCCNAAAACAAAACATACTGGACTCTTATAACGTGACACCAATTTAATAAAAGGTAAATTAGACTTGTAAAAACTTGGTAAATAAAATGTAAAGACACTAAAATATGCTCAAAAATAAGCAAACAAGCCACGGCTTCTTTTGGAAGCCTAGCTTATTTGTATATCTTATCACTTGAAACTAAAAACATGCAAAGTTGACAAAGAAAATAAAAGCTATTAAGAAATATTTAGAACATGTAAAGAAGCTTGAAAGATTAAAGACTTGTAAAAGAAAGCTTGTAAAGAACTCAAATAAGCTAGAAATAAGATATGGAAATAAACTTGCATAAAAATGAAACTTACCTAATACAAAAATAAACTAAGACTATCCTAAAACTAATCCTAAAACTAACCTATATCTCACCCCTAAAAACTAACCTACCTTCTAAATGAGGTGGTGATGTAAATTTATAGGCCAAGGCTTAGAAAGTTTAGGCAATATTGCATCTTAAGCCCTTGAACCTTTACAATTCATGATATAGCACTAAAACTATGTTACAAACTACTAAACGTTCTTAAATATAAAACGTAACACTTGGTAACTTGAGGATTTAAGTTGACTCGTATCTCAAAGGTCTTCAAAGATGCAAAAACGTTCACTAGCTCAATATTGGAAAGCTTCTTATCATGAATATCTTTCAACTTTGATTAAGCGTTTCTTCCATCTTTTTGAGCTTTTAAAAAATAACTTTGTCGACTTGGGCTTTCCTTGAGTAGATTTCATCATTAACTCGGCTTTGTGACACTTTTCCACATCTCGTGCTCGTTTTAGGCTTTTTGGTTGACTTTTGTGCTATTTATGCAATATCCGTCCCTGCACGATCACAAATCAACTCACTCAAAGAGTTCGACACTACGGCCATGGGAGCGGATGCTCTTTTAGCAATTATGAGAGCAGTTTTTGAACAAAATATTTTTTTGTCGTAACATGTTAGCCACAACTAATGATGTTTTGGCAGCGGAAAATGCAGCAATTCAATTGTTAAGGAGATGTTTAGGATTGATTATTAAAACCGTGTCTGCTTATATAAAATATGTTTTGAGAGAAGCTTTTTTAATAAGTAGTTCTAAACATCTTATACAAATCTTGTATAAGCAATCCAGAAACACTTTCAAAGAATGTTGATCGTCGCAGAACTAGCTATGAAAGCAAGAACCACTAGGTATCGTTGTCCCAACGAGGGTTGAATATGGATCTCGTCACTCAAGACCGTGAGCTATGTGTAGTGAATAAGGTTTAAAAGAAAGTTTTGTTTTGTTTATACTACAATGACAAATTAAAGTAAAGGAAAGCGGTAAAACGACATGAAATAAGTAAACGAGTAAAGAGACATGTAATAAAGCGACTAAATTAAGCGGTAATAAAAGTGCGATAAGAAATGAAACGGTAAATGAAATTAAAAGACAATGTGTTTGCAAAGCGACGCGAATAAGTTCGTTAAGCTTGAAGTAAAAGTTTGCGACGGGTTATTTTCCTTTCTCGAGATTAGTTGTTAATTAATCTTTTGAAGAGATATTAACTCAAGACGAGTGAAATAATCGTTCAAAGGTTTCGTCTTCGAATAATTAACTCACACGTCTAAGTAATCTTTCAATTACTTATCACAAACGTTTAACACTCTCACTAAACTCACAAACTCGAGTGACTAAGCAAACACGATTTAAAACTACTCACGACACATATAAAAAACGTAAGACTAAAAAGAAATTAAAAGACTTGTAAATATTAAAACGTAAAATGTTTAGCTATTTATTTCACTTGTTTATTTTCTAAATAGTTTATTTATTTTTCTTTTTTATATAAATTTAAAAAGAAGAAAACAAAAACATTTTACGTTTTAATATTTACAAGTCTTTTGTTCTATTTCTTTACGCTTTAGTGTTAATATAGGTCGTGAGTAGTTTAAACGTGTTTGTTAGATGGTTTGGATGGTAGTGGAGAGTGTAAAGTTTGGGGAGTAGGAAGTAGAGGTTGAAGAATGGGGTTGGAGTAGTCGCGGTTTACT
>LBNU01014281.1:28122-68827 GCA_014162995.1 Artemisia annua | reverse complement strand
TTTGGTTTCAGTAAGGCCTTACCGTAGTTTGACCAGCTTTGGAATGACTCTTCTGGTAAGAAATCATCTTTTACTAATCCACAAGATCTTTTTTTCGGATTAGTAATGTTGCTACCTTGAACATTACTATCATCTTCACTAAAACTCACCATACCAGTTTGTCCTGTTATTAGTTTCAAAAGCCTAGAAATAAAACAATGAAGTTAAATTAGTTGTGATGAAATCTTGATTTATTTAGTCAAATTGTTTCTATAACTTATTAAAAAAAAAAAAAAAAAAAAAAAAAAAAAAAAAAAAAAGGGTTAATTTCAACATCTACATCCACCATACTTCCCGTTGTGTTCTGTTCTAGTCATTGTCCTTGACGATCCCTTTTAAGGTTATAAAATGACTACGATCCTTTTAAGGTTATGAAATGACTACGATCCCTTTAAGGTTATAAAAAGTTTTCCATTTTAGTCATTCTTAATAAAACAAATGACCATAATACTCCTAAGGCGGTTGTACTTACTACGACATAGGTGAAAATCGATAAGTATCGATAACTAAAATGGATTTTATAAGAGGATATAACAACGCTTTTAAATATCGATAACTAAAATGGACAAAATATATCACACGGTCATTACTGCGATTACAAAAACTGAACAAACAAAATTATGTTGCTACTATTTGACACTATACCAATTCAAGTCACAAATTACAGCAAAAACAGATGCATTAGCAGGTTGTTCCGTACAAACTAGGTTTTAAGAACACACCTACAACCTAATTCAATCTACACAAGCCGTTTTTATAAATGAAAAAAATCCAAAAAACAAATATTAATAACGATTATAATACTGTAATATTCTTCTCTACTCTGCACATGTAGTTGAACTATTTAAGCATAAAACAAATTTCAACAATCACATATATTTTAAAATGATTAAAGAAGTACACATAACCATCACATGTCTAATTTCGAAACATAGCAAGTACAAATTGGTATTTAAACATAAAATATTTACATCAAACATGCATGCATTAACAGGTTCATACCATACAGTCATAACAAAAAACCTAGGATTTAACGACAAATGTTTTTGTACTAATATGATAAACAAGAGTACAAAACTAAAAAAACAACATATGGAAATGAGGTTGTGTTGTGTGCGTATATATATTACAAGGATGAATAAATATGTACGGTACCTAGCTAGTATATGTTGACGGAATCCTTGAAGAGTTGGTCGGCGGTGAAATGAGTGAAAATAAAAGTGAAACAATGAATGATGAAAGCGTTAGTCACTGGTGAATGAGAAATATGTGTGAAACAAGCGTATTAAATATTAACAAAATGTGTAGCGTGGTTCCGTGTCAAAATTATTGTCTATAGCTCAAATTAATTGTCCACTTTCCTTATTAAGTAAAAACTAGATAATGTAGTGAAAGAATATTTCATTTTAGTGGTTGAAAATTAAAGTGACTCCACTTTTATTAAACTTTGTGATTTCTCTCTCATGACAATAATTTTGAGACGGAGGGAGTATATGCTTACGTAGAGTTATTTTACATATCAAACTTATCTTAACGACTCATACTACCATCCATTTAAAATGAAATTGATGGTTGGGATTAAAAGCATTTTAATATTTCACCTATTTTTAATAATTTAAATATCTCTTAACCGTTAATCGTTAAGCGAAAATAATTACACCATCGCGACGAGCATTTAATTATCTTTCTATAAACGGGCACTTGATATACTTTCGACAAAAAAAAGTCGTTTTTCATGTTTTTTTCATCTTTTTTCGTTTTTTTTCATTATTGAAATTTTGCATGAAAAATCACATGTGATCTATAATATCACATGTAATATTAGTGTTAAATCATATATGATATTACTGTTAAATCATATATGATATTAGTATTAAATCACATATAATATATAATATCACATGTGATATTAGTGTTAAATCACATATGATATTTTCATGCAAATTTCTTTAACGAAAAAAAATGTGCAAAACACGAAAAAAAATAATTTTGTCGAAAGTATATCGAATTGCCTATCAATAAAAAGATAATTAAATGCTCGTCGTAACGATATATTTTTTCGCTTAACGATCAACGGTTTGAAAGATACTAACATTTGAAAAAAAAAAAGGATAAAAGTGGGCTTTTTAAATTATTGGGATTAATCTCATCCATTAGATCAAATAAAGATGGAGGTTGGAGATTAGTCTCTTGGTATGTAAAAAAAGTTTGGTCCCCAAATGATCTTAAATATACATATTGTTAATAATCTAGTCTAATATAAAATTGTAAAAGTAAAAACTTTAATCTAATAAAAAATGGTAAACAAAAACTTTAATCTAATCAAAATTGAAAAAAAATAATAATAAAAAAAAACGTATATTTTCCTATTTTGTTGTAGAACGGATTGCTCGGGAGATTGAGAATTTTGAACGACTTCAAGTCTTTTTTACTTTCAAACTACAACAAGACAACTAACACTCGTTAGTCTTAATAGACGTGTTTTGTCTATGACCTAACTCTAATGTCAAAATAAGTATTTGTGTGAAGTAATTGTAGAGATTGAAAGTATAGATGGAAAGACTGTTTTCAATGCTCCGGCATTAATCGCATGCCCAATCACTTGAGTGGTTGGGTCTATTTATATTACTGTATTTTTTTTGGACTGTAGCGTAATGTATTTATCCCTACCGAGCTAGTAATGAACGCTCATGTCACGTCTCAAGTGCTTTAGTAATAAACACGGGCAAAGCTTTCGTGCAGGTTGCTGAGTCACTTGTTCGTGACTTCTGCTATTATATAATGGGTAGTGTGCCTTTAGTTGGTTCATGATGATATTCTCCAAGAACACATCATTGCCTCTTGAACTGTATAGAGCTCTACTTGTACTTAGGTAATTTGAAAGAAACATTTCTAACAACGTGAATGATTGTCTAAGTAATGGATGTTATTGATCAGCCGAAGAATCAATTAATCTTATTATCTTTTATTTAATCGGATCTGGAAGACCTAATACGTACTCTATGTATGTGTGAGAAAATAAAACATTTTTTGAAATGTACGAATGACTGATATCGTTATTAAATGGTAAGTGAAAACAATAAATAAAATGTACATAGTAACATTTATTATAAACTTCTTATATATGACGGAAAAGCTACACAAAGAGATACATATTTTTTTTCCTTATACTTAGACATGTTCGAGATCGTCTTTGTCCCGTTATTTTACTTAAGTGAACAAATACCTTAATTGAAAACTAGCAGGGTACCCGCGCGTTGCAGCGGTGGGTACCATGAAATAAAATTTTTCGATAAATAATGTATTTTAGCTTATTATGTTCTTTTTGACAATAAATTTACGGATATCAAAAATTTCGTATAGCCCGTGCCCGTTCAGGCTCGAACCCGTTGGCCCGTGCCTGTTCGGGCTCGAGCCCGTTTGGTCCGTACCCATTCGGGCTCAAGCCCATTTGGCCCGTTGCCCGTTCGGGCTTGAATATTTGTATAATGTGCTTTATTATTTGTAGTAGTGAAATTTAATGCAGAAATTGTGTTTAATTTGGTTGTACAATATGCTTTATAATTTGTATTTCTTATGTAAAAGGTGTTTTAATAGCTGTATTAATTGTATTTATTGACCAGTTAAATAATTGACTACATTAAATAGCATTAATGTGGTGTTTTGTTGTACACTATGCTTCTTGTCTTGTACGTCTGAAAATTATGTGCATTAAAGTGTTGTACATTATGTTTCTTTTCTTGTAAGTAGTAGTCATTATAGTCATTAATAACATTGACCACTTTAATAGCATTAATGTTGTAAGTCTGAAAATTACATCATGCTTATTTTGTTGTACACTACGCTTATTTTGTTGTAAATCTGAAAATTGGTTGCAGCTATTGTACATTGTGCTTAAATGGTTGTAATTTTTTGTGAAGGGGTGTTTTTAATAACATTAATGTTGTTTGATAGAATTTTTGTCTTAAAATGACATCGCGCTTTATTTTGTTATACAATATGCTTACTTTGTTGTAATTTTGAAAATTGAGTGCATTAAAGTGTTATAAATCCTGCTTAATTTCTTATAAGTCTTAAATTTTGGAGAGAGGGTCATTCATGCTTTATATGTAGTACTAGCTTAGAGACCCGTTGACACCGGGTAATATTTTTAAGAAGTAGATAAATGAGATGATAAGAAAATTGATAACGTAACCATGTTCCATTTAACATATAAAATAAAGAATGTGACAATGCGTCCATTATGCAATAAGCAAATCCTTTTCTTACAAATAAAGTAACAAACGTCCAAGCTTGGGGGTCTCCAAAACAGATTGTCTTGAGTAGCAAAAGATGTGTGTGAGCGTCTATCGATGCTGAAACCCAATGTCCATGGCATGCACCCTAATAGTCCGTATATGATGTGAGTAAAAACAATAAGTCAACAATTGAGAACATGAGAAATATAAAAGGGACTTGTGTATTTTACATACCTTTTTTAGTTTTAATCATAGACCTTCAAGTACTTCTTTATACACGACATTTGTTGTAGTTTTAGACAGATTACCATCCTGATCACAAACGACAACCTTCAAACCTTGCTTGCTTTTTACTCTTGAAACAGCAACGTACAGTTGTCAATGTGTGAAAACAGGACGGGGCAAGTACAAACCAACTTTAGAAAGCGATTGCCCTTGGCTTTTGTTGATTGTCATGGCAAAAGATACTGATATAGGATATTGTTTCCTGACAATCTTAAGAGGCAAACGATTATTTGACGGAGTAATCCTCAATCTTGGTATAATGACCTTTTTCCCAAAGTTGGTTCCGTTAATGATCCGCGCATGAATAGAGGTTCTTGTTAATTTAAGTACTTGCAGGCGTGTCCCATTACATAAACCATTTGATTGGTCAATATTTCTTAACAACATAATCGGTACACCCACTTTTAAAGCAAGCCTGTGGTTTGGAACACCTGAGAACTTCAGTCCATTGATAAATTCAGGCGAGAAAATGGACTGATCTACGACGGCACCACGCTCACTTTTATCCACGTTGTCGCAACTTAAGTAGACCATTTATTCTCCTGGAAATTTGGCCAACAAATGATCATTTATTGTGTCGACCAATTCATTTGTGGGAGCAAGAATCGCCTTTTCTTGGAAGTACGCCAGATCATGTATGTTATCTAACATGTTTGGATAAGTAAAGTCAATAATAGATGCTATCGGGTCATCAGCAACATCTATTAGAATTTCTTCCGGCACATCTATCGAACCTCTCGTTCGTTTGGTCCTCCAAGCTTGCCGTCTCCCACATTCAATATCCATTCTGCAAATTCTCTTATCTCGCTAACATCTTCTGGGCGTGAACCCACAGTAAGCCTCATGTTCGCGGTTAGCTTAAGAACTTTGCAGTAATCCCATAGGTATGATTGCTTCAAAGAAGCACCAACAATGTCTTTCCGTGATCCTTTTGGAATGACAGGAAGAACCTGCCTAAAATCTCCGCCAAACACCATCGTCATGTTTCCAAAAGGCTGATCACAAGCGTCATACCGGCTCGTACGAAGAATGCCTCTCAAAGACCGATCTAAGGCCTCAAAACAAAGCTTATTTGTCATCGACGCTTCATCCCAAATAATAAGCTTACATTTTTTTAACATTGCTCCCAGATCGCTTTGAGCACTTGTTGAGCAAGTGGATGTCTCATCAACGTTTATTGGAATATGAAACCTGGAGTGAGCAGTTCGACCTCCCGACATTAACAAAGATGGCAATACCGCTGGATGCAACGTTCAAAACTATATCACCTTTTCTTCTAATGTCGGCTGCAAGTGTTTTCCATAAAAACGTTTTACCGGTACCTCCGTAACCGTAAACAAAATAGATACCACCTGTTCCACTATCAACGGAGTTCACAATGGTGTCGTATACACCCTTCTGTTCCATTGTCAATAAGGCGTACAAACGCTAGTATTCAGATTCCATCTCGATCGGGTTATAATCAGTCTCATCATATATAAACCGGTTTCCAAATTCACTGATGTATCTGTCATCCGGATAAGGCATCTCAGGCCAATGCCTCAAACTACTTCCTCTCGCTCGCATAAGTTCTTCAATATAGTACAAAGCGATATTTTTCTTTCCTCATCACTAACTATCAAATCTGAATTAACCTGTTATATGGCAGCGGAATGGAATACCTGGGTGTAACGAACAGGGCATCTCATACAAGGTTATATTGAACGACCTAAAGTGTCGTTTTGAAAATACATCGTTTGATCATCAAAACATTCCGAGTTTACAAAATAGGTCCCATAATGGTATTACAAGTTCATGAAAAATAGTTCAACTTGATCAAACGTTACATAAGTGCATAAAATGAAAGGTAAGACGTGTCGACTCCTCGACTCCATGATGGTCCAAAATGCAAGTCACATGTTGTTATCTTAGTAACCTGAAAATACATTGCTAAAACGGTCAACAATAATGTTGGTGAGAAATCATAGGTTTAGGAAAATGAATGTTATACGATAACCATAAATATAAGTGTATGACTACCCGTCACATGATTGTATGACTACCCGTCATATGGTTGTAAAATTGTACAATATTACTTAAGCTCATGACCCCGAAGCTAGACTATAGGTAATGCCCCAAATGGAGTGCTTTGCCAAACACTTGGAATGATCAAATGAAATGCATCCGCTTGACTGTTGGTAACCCCAACACGGATGGAGGCGTCACCCTCAATAGATCTATCCACTCACTCTCGCTTAAATATAATTAACGGTTCATGATAGGGGACTTAAAACATGGCAATGTAGTACTTAAGTAATGTATATGGATTTGATACTTAGGCTCGTATGAAAAATGGTGCAATGTATTCTCCCCCGTGGGATTTGAAAACAATAAAAATGTAAACGGGGCTATGAAAACTCACCTCAAGCGATGGCACAATATGGAATGTATGAACTGAAGTAAAGAGGTGCAACTCCTAGCCGCAACCTAAAATGAATGCATGTAATCTACTTTAGATTATGAAATGGGTTCATGTATGCACTTGCACTATAATCTATACCACTCGTTTTGTATTCAAAAAATATATTGTTGGCGAAAATATAAATTACATCTTCGTATAAGGTCATGGTGATTATTACATGTTTATATGGTTTAATAATGTTATACGGTAGTTATATAGTGAATAATAGTGAAATATAAGTTTTAGACGTAAAGTATAACACTTAGTAATTTTTGAAATACGGTTAAAAATGGCTTCGGAAAACTAGTTGTAAAACAGTGAATATTGAGAGTTAGGAAGTAAAATTGGTATTTCTGGAAAGCCTAGCACCAAGCCTCAAAATGTTCAGGAGTGAAGTTTTCCTCAAAGTGTCTAGATTTTATGCTAAATGGTCGAGAAGTATGGTATTTTAGGCTAAAGCTGCCATTTCTGGGCAGTTTTTATGAATATTTGGATAGCTGTAGATTACTCATTTTAAGTCCAAATAACAAACGGCTTTTTGATTTGAAAATTAGGCCAGGTGCTCTAACTTTTGTTCCTTGTGGTCCAAAACTCCAGAACTGAGTCAATTGACGGGAAAATGGCTCTCAACATGGGTGTTTCTAGGTATACTTAGAAAATTTCTGAGTAAAGTGCTGTTGGTTTATTAGTGAAAATAATAACTTTCGAAAAATCATAACTAATTCGTTATAAGGCCGATTTTCAAGTTCTTTATATCCCCGGAAAGGTAAAAATATATACTAACATATTTTCAATAGTTTGGCAAGTTTTGGAAAGGTCTAAGGCTCGTTTTTGACCAAATAGATTCGTACATCAGCAAGCTCATTTCCAGAAAATGTATAAGTCTAGTAGTATTTTGTTTTTGGCATAATTTCTTCGTTATAGGTCCGTTTTTAGCGGTTCAAAAGGCCATAGTTTCAAATTCATTTTACACATAAAATGATAGGAAATTTGGTTTTTGTGGTATAGACTTCAATATGCAAGTTCAAAAATGACAAAAGTACATAAACCTTGCAAGGAATTCATGATAGAATTTATAGAAAAATTAGTGGTTCACTTACTTGAAAACCTTATATCTTTTTGGGTAGAAAAACCTAACAATCCATAGGTTTATATTACAAAACCTTGTAATGGATGTAATCTAAGACTTGTAAAATATCTTGTACATGAAAAACTTGGTCTTCCTTTGGGTCTTGAATATGGAACGAACTAGGAGAGGAAGAAACAAGAGAGAAAATAATTTTTTTTTCACCTTTCTATAACATGCAACTATGAGAATTTTAATTTGGTAGTAATGGTTTTGTTGGGTGATTATGAGGACAACATGTGTCCTAAGACACCTCTTGGCCGGCCACCTCATGGAGAGGTGGTGTCTTGGTCACTTTTGTACAATATTGTTTTTACGGGGTACCGTTTAGTGCATAGTTTTGATATTTTAACGTTATCGGGTACCGGGTTAATTAAAAAGAAAATATAACGGGACAACACGGGATATAATAAGGTTGTAAAAATTATAAAAATATAATTTTCATAAACATTGGGTATTTTGATAGGTATTGCTTTGTTGGTACAATTCTTGTTGTATATAGTTCAAGTAAAGGTTTATTATTTGGTTAACCACCAAAAATAAATAATATATAGTTTTATAACCTTAGTGGAAAAATAACTAATATAAAAATATATTAGTGCTCTAGTGGAATTTGTTTGGTACATTAATATATACAAATAAATAAATAATGGTAACTTGAAAATATAAATCTACGAGTGGAATAGAATGCAAATGATGTCGTGATGCAATGTAGACTAACCCTAGTCTATGGAATATACGATGAATGACAAGGTGACTCAACCTACCCGGTTTCATCAAATGAATATCCGTAAACCCTGTTTACGTGAAATGTTGAATTGAAATTCAATGAATAGGAAATGTTGGAACTTAGGAAAATTGGCCTGAAATGGAGAATTGTGACACTAAACAACATATGTCGATATAAAAGATAAAATATTTTTAACAAACCATAATAACACTTGTTGTTAAAAAGTTTTACTTGTAATCTGTAAAATCTGCCTTCTCTTGTATTGAACATCTTCTACGAGCAAATGCCATGTTGCCAACCAAACAGTCAAAGGCGTTGTAAGTTCTTTTTGAGCAAGCAATGTGACAAATAGTTCACGAAGATGGTCAGCGGGCGCCCAATGGGCTGCGGCTTTGATACTTTCAACATACTCCTTATCGTCCTCCAAAAGGCCCGCTGCGTAGCAAGCCTCTTTGTAGGTAGGATAAATGACACCGTTAACCTTTCTAATCTCAGCGTGCGTCCGACATCCTTTTGCACTGTTCAGCAGCATCCTACAATAGTAAGCATCTCCTGTTCCTATAGGAACACTATGAATTCTTCCGATGGATTTACCTTGTTTTCTAAGCGTCCAAATTCTTTTTGGCGCATTCCACACATACTTTGTAGGAAACTCAGCATAAGTTAACTCCCTTGCTTTCGGAAACTCTTCATTCATTTTCATCCAACCATCAAACATAGAAGCAGCAACAGTTGGCTTTTGAATAACAGCTTCAAGGTCTGCATTTTCGTCATATACAACTGTCTGCTCGCCTTCAAGATGAAAGGATAACCTCTCAACGTTCGGTGTTCTATAATGAACCTCAAAACCAAATATTCTCCAAGTCGCCTCGCAGGCAGATAGGTACCTACAATCCAAGAACGACTTAATCTCAGTAACTTGTTAGGAACAATTTATGGATTCCTAAAAGACTTGTATATTCATTTTAAATAAGCAAGTTGACATAAGATTTGAATTGAAAATTTTACCTGCAATCCAAGAACGCCTGAATCTCATCAACAGGTTTATCAACTTGTTCACCTTCTGCTGTGGTCCCGGGCTTATACAACTGTGCCGACACTCTATCCGGACCTTTGTTGATATACTTAAACAAATATTTGATTGAACCGGTCTGGTTAAACCACTCAACATTAATGTGGCATTGATAACGTTTGAGAAGCATAACGTTATACGGGATAACATAACCGTTATGCAACTGGTGTCCGTTCTTTTCAACATACTTTCCGTCGTCCCGTCTTCTATAAACGGGATAGCCTACCGCGTCAACGGAACTGCGTTCTGTGAATTTTTTAGGAAAGTGTTTCGTACATCGACCCTCATCCATACAAACGATGATAGTATTTATTGGCCTGTCTACCGGTAACTTTTTTGTTTTCACTTGATAGTCTGTTATTAGAGGTTTGCTATTACAGAGTACAATTAACGGTAAAGCTTGACATATGTCCTTATTCGTTCACTTATATAACTTAGATGATATGTTGGACCATTAGATTTTGAGTAGATGGACATATTTAATCTATTGACTATATATTGGAAAAACCATATAAAGTTGAGTTTATTGTTTAACAAACCGACCTTGTATTAATGCAGAACATACATCATAAGTTTGTGAAGGCACATAAGATGTGGAAGTACCATAACGCACTTTTAGGATACAGAGAAGAGGAGTTCTATGTGGATGTTGATCTCGAAAAACATAGTGACAGGCCAAACAGCAAGAACCATGTGACGATAAATTGCAGATGGAAGAATATTGTTGACGCGTGTGATTGGGAAGATAACAAAATGGTACGGTTCAAGCTTGTTGACAAAATTCCAGACGTGCGAGCTTCAATGCGTTCCCGTAAGCCAGTTATGATTCCGGTCTTTCATATGTGTTAAGACTCTACCTCATGATGCACCAAACTTTGTGTCTTTGTTTCATGTATTAAGCTGTTGTGGTTAGACATCGTTAACTATATGTACTTGGAATATTGACTTTATGTTTTGCGTTTTGTGTTATGTGTTGCATAGCAGCAGAAAACTGTGGAAATGCTTATCCTTAGATGGCAATGAACAATAGATGGTCAAGTATCTATGATATATTATTAATGACAAATGCAAAAATGGTAACTGCATATGGTTTGTAGTTATATTTTGAATGTGTTTATTTTCATGTTTATGAACATGTTTTTATTTAAACACTTTTTTTGGGCCATTATAATTTACGGTTTTAAGGGATGCATGGATATGGGCTTACTTTGACTGGTGGTGTGGGATTATTTAATATGGGCTTTGTGTAATTATAAGTTTATTTAAAAACATGTGTAAATAAGGTTTAATATGGGCTTTGTGTAAATAAGGTTTATTAAAAACATGTGTTTGTTAGAATTTGGAAAGGAATTTCATTAAATCAAAGTAGTTTATTTAAGTTTTCATTGGCAAATACATAAATAAAATAACAAAAGATGGATTTTCATAGTCAAGCATGTTTGTAAAATGAAAATGTGCTTTACCATTGACAAAAAATGTACGTGGACACGGATTCTTATGGGCTAAATTGATTTAATTGGTATACATAGTTTTGCATAATATAGATTAACATGAAGGATGTTCAAAAATGTAAGTGAAAATGGAATTATTATTGCCTAAAATCATGATTTTAATAATGGAATTGATCTCAAAGCAGCCCTTCGATTGGCCTCGACATGTCCACTTATCCATCCGTTTCTTTCCCATCTTCGTTCGAGCCACCTTTGATGATTTGGGTCAATGAGGGTGGGATAGCGACGATGAGCCAAGTAGATATCCAATGCATGACCAACTTGAATATCGGATAGCCACGCCTCGACATAGAAATCATGTTCTATCTTACGAAGACTATCTTGTTCTTCCATTGGGACATTCGGAACACGCAAGTAGTAAGCAAATACATCAGTGTAGTGACTTAGATGCTGGGAACTAATCGTCTAATGGTGGCGAAGGTTAAATTGTCTGTTGAGACATTGCATATCATAAGTTCATCACCACCCCAATAATCGTAAAGTATATTTGAAGTTACAACTCTACCACCATGATGAATGCATATGTCAATGGTAGGAGGAGCGACACAGCATTCACTGTTATAAAGAAAAATTACACAATTAGATGACATGAAATAATTGCACAATAAGAAGCAAAACTGTATAACTTACTTGAAAGCCCTAACCCTACGATTACCATTGTTGAATCGTAGAGGCATTGTAGTGTAGTGATGAATATGTGATGTGAATCCATTTATAGCATATACAAAGTAATATAATTTTAGAAAGGATTTTAAAACATTAAAGAGATGTAATTTTTATGGGATTATATGACTGTTTATGCATTTAGAGTGATTGATGATTTGCAAATATTATAAATTTAGAAAGGATATAAAAACATTAAAGGGTTAGAAATATTTTAGACAATTATTTGATTGTTACAATTTTCAAAATGATGGAGGATGATAAATATTTGGCATTTAAAACTTCAAAAATAAAAAGCTGTTATAGTTGCAAGTCGTGTAGGATTGCTTTAAAGACAAATCACATAATAAACTTTATATGTTGTATTTAAAATAAGTATTAGTATAACATCAGTACACAAACTATTGTAACTGCAAGCTACTTACAAATTTGTAAATGTAATGATTGTTGTTTGCAAACAACATTTATACAAAACAAAGAAAAAAAACTATTTCTAAAACTATAAGGTATGCACCGGGGAGATGCAGTCCTTCAATATGATCATTCTTCAACCTTGGACAAATGATGGCACCCAAAATTCTGCAAAATGAAAACCAGAAAACATAAACATGCATTGTATACATAAAAAGAGAATTTTAACCACCATTGTAAAAAGTTAAACAAAGCATGGCCAAGAAGCATAGACATAAAAATCCAAACTGATAAGCTTCATAAAGCATCAATGGGACTCCCCATATCGAAACACAGTCCAAAATGTCTAAAATCATAGCAGATCATTATCAAAATATTGTCTAAAAAATGCAGAAATGCATATTCAAAATGGAAACAGTTTGAAATAAATGCCTGTAAATGCAAAATAGTTGCATTTATTTATTGGGACTGATCGATCTTCACTTAGCGGCTTTCTCCAACTTAATATCGAGAATCTGTCTTTTTATGGTTGAACCATCACTTTCAAAACAAACATCAAAACATTGTGGTCCCGGGCTTATACAACTGTGCCAACACTCTATCCGGACCTTTGTTGATATACTTAAACAAATATTTGATTGAACCGGTCTGGTTACACCACTCAACATTAATGTGGCATTGATAACGTTTGAGAAGCATAGCGTTATACGGGATAACATAACCGTTATGCAACTGGTGTCCGTTCTTTTCAACATACTTTCCGTCGTCCCGTCTTCTATAAACGGGATAGCCTACCGCGTCAACGGAACTGCGTTCTGTGAATTTTTTAGGAAAGTTTTTCGTACATCGACCCTCATCCATACAAACGATGATAATATTTATTGGCCTGTCTACCGATAACTTTTTTGTTTTCACTTGATAGTCTGTTATTAGAGGTTTGCTATTACATAGTACAATTAACGGTAAAGCTTGACATATGTCCTTATTCGTTCACTTATATAACTTAGATGATATGTTGGACCATTAGATTTTGAGTAGATGGACATATTTAATCTATTGACTATACATTGGAAAAACCATATAAAGTTGAGTTTATTGTTTAACAAACCGACCTTGTATTAATGCAGAACATACATCATAAGTTTGTGAAGGCACATAAGATGTGGAAGTACCATAACGCACTTTTAGGATACATAGAAGAGGAGTTCTATGTGGATGTTGATCTCGAAAAACACAGTGACAGGCCAAACAGCAAGAACCATGTGACGATAAACTGCAGATGGAAGAATATTGTTGACGCGTGTGATTGGGAAGATAACAAAATGGTACGGTTCAAGCTTGTTGACAAAATTCCAGACGTGCGAGCTTCAGTGCGTTCCCGTAAGCCAGTTATGATTCTAGTCTTTCATATGTGTTAAGACTCTACCTCATGATGCACCAAACTTTGTGTCTTTGTTTCATGTATTAAGCTGTTGTGGTTAGACATCGTTAACTATATGTACTTGGAATATTGACTTTATGTTTTGCGTTTTGTGTCATGTGCTGCATAGCAGCAGAAAACTGTGGAAATGCTTATCCTTAGACGGCAATTATAATTTACGGTTTTAAGGGATGCATGGATATGGGCTTACTTTGACTGGTGGAAATGCTTATCTATGATATATTATTAATGACAAATGCAAAAATGGTAACTGCATATGGTTTGTAGTTATATTTTGAATGTGTTTATTTTCATGTTTATGAACATGTTTTTATTTAAACACTTTTTTTGGGCCATTATAATTTACGGTTTTAAGGGATGCATGGATATGGGCTTACTTTGACTGGTGGCGTGGGATTATTTAATATGGGCTTTGTGTAATTATAAGTTTATTTAAAAACATGTGTAAATAAGGTTTAATATGGGCTTTGTGTAAATAAGGTTTATTAAAAACATGTGTTTGTTAGAATTTGGAAAGGAATTTCATTAAATCAAAGTAGTTTATTTAAGTTTTCATTGGCAAATACATAAATAAAATAACAAAAGATGGATTTTCATAGTCAAGCATGTTTGTAAAATGAAAATGTGCTTTATCATTGACAAAAAATGTACGTGGACACGGATTCTTATGGGCTAAATTGATTTAATTGGTATACATAGTTTTGCATAATATAGATTAACATGAAGGATGTTCACAAATGTAAGTGAAAATGGAATTATTATTGCCTAAAATCACGATTTAATAATGGAATTGATCTCAAAGCAGCCCTTCGATTGGCCTCGACATGTCCACTTATCCATCCGTTTCTTTCCCATCTTCGTTCGAGCCACCTTTGATGATTTGGGTCAATGAGGGTGGGATAGCGACGATGAGCCAAGTAGATATCCAATGCATGACCAACTTGAATATCGGATAGCCATGCCTCGACATAGAAATCATGTTCTATCTTACGAAGACTATCTTGTTCTTCCATTGGGACATTCGGAACACGCAAGTAGTAAGCAAATACATCAGTGTAGTGACTTAGATGCTGGGAACTAATCGTCTAATAGTGGCGAAGGTTAAATTGTCTGTTGAGACATTGCATATCATAAGTTCATCACCACCCCAATAATCGTAAAGTATATTTGAAGTTACAACTCTACCACCATGATGAATGCATATGTCAATGGTAGAAGGAGCGACACATCATTCACTGTTATAAAGAAAAATTACACAATTAGATGACATGAAATAATTGCACAATAAGAAGCAAAACTGTATAACTTACTTGAAAGCCCTAACCCTACGATTGCCATTGTTGAATCGTAGAGGCATTGTAGTGTAGCGATGAATATGTGATGTGAATCCATTTATAGCATATACAAAGTAATATAATTTTAGAAAGGATTTTAAAACATTAAAGAGATGTAATTTTTATGAGATTATATGATTGTTTATGCATTTAGAGTGATTGACGATTTGCAAATATTATAAATTTAGAAAGGATATAAAAACATTAAAGGGTTAGAAATATTTTAGACAATTATTTGATTGTTACAATTTTCAAAATGATGGAGGATGATAAATATTTGGCATTTAAAACTTCAAAAATAAAAAGCAATTATAGTTGCAAGTCGTGTAGGATTGCTTGAAAGACAAATCACATAATAAACTTTATATGTTGTATTTAAAATAAGTATTAGTATAACATCAGTACACAAACTATTGTAACTGCAAGCTACTTAAAAATTTGTAAATGTAATGATTGTTGTTTGCAAACAACATTTATACAAAACAAAGAAAAAAAACTATTTCTAAAACTATAAGGTATGCACTGGGGAGATGCAGTCCTTCAATTTGATCATTCTTCAACCTTGGACAAATGATGGCACCCAAAATTCTGCAAAATGAAAAGCAGAAAACATAAACATGCATTGTATACATAAAAAGAGAATTTTAACCACCATTGTAAAAAGTTAAACAAAGCATGGCCAAGAAGCACAGACATAAAAATCCAAACTGATAAGCTTCATAAAGCATCAATGGGACTCCCCATATCGAAACACAATCCAAAATGTCTAAAATCATAGCAGATCATTATCAAGATATTGTCTAAAAAATGCAGAAATGCATATTCAAAATGGAAACAGTTTGAAATAAATGTCTGTAAATGCAAAATAGTTGCATTTATTTATTGGGACTGATCGATCTTCACTTAGCGGCTTTCTCCAACTTAATATCGAGAATCTGTCTTTTTATGCTTGAACCATCACTTTCATGCTCCACATCGGATGCACGTTTAGAACTCTTTTGTTTCTCAACTGGCGTAGTATTTTCGTCAGTTTGAGATTCCAGATCCTGGATATCAAAACAAACATCAAAAATATTAAGTATAAGTTACTCATAAGAGCAACATAAATTTCTAAAAAAATATAATGCACTTACCAACGGAGTTACTTGAGGTACTGCAGAACTTGTCGCCTCGGCATCCTATTTAACAGTTAACTGTTAAAGACTGAACAACATGTTCAATAATGGAGTATGCGTTATACTAACAATGTAGGAGAATCATTACCTTCAACGGAGTTGCAATGGCAACAACAGAGTTCAAAATCTCAGCATCGTCCGTCAGACGGAGCACAGTGAACACAGGCAACATCTTTTTGGAATTGACCTCGTCGATGGACACCTTAAAAGCGTACTTCTTTCCAACCAAGTTGGTGATCTCTTTTGGGAAGTCTTGATCTTCCAAATTCTACATGTAACAAATAAGGTATTTAGGGTCATCATCATCTTGTATTAACCAAAAAAGTTGACAATTTTAAAATCTTATAACATTTAGATTACCTTGCACCCATATTTGTCGCACAGCTGGTAAGCAGACCTACAAACCATTGCCTGCACCTCATCGTTAAAGAGCGACAAGGATATCGTGCCTGACTCATCTTGGACCCTAATCTGAAGACGAAATCTAACACAACAACCAAATGCACAAAATTCGTAAGGTGATGGTTTCAACTAACTGTCGTATTACTATCTCACTTATAAAGAGACAATGATAAAGCACTTACTCAGTTTTTATCCTGGTGGCCGTCTTAGCACATTTGGTCCATGTGTTCGCTGATATCCAAACTTGGGTTTGGTTTCGGCCTCAAGGTCTACAATATGAGATTCTTTAATCACTTTTTTGTTGCACTTCCGGCAACCGAGGTACCATCAGCCCTCCTCCTCGTGAATAGCAATAATTGTTCCAACAATTACGCTTGCCTTACCCTGAAAAGGGTGTAAACTGATGTTTAGGTTATTAAAGCATTTGATATATTTTACAAAGTTGTGTAGAGGTAGAAAGTGTAACCTGATCAACATCAAGCAGCTCAACAACATTTTTGACCTGCAACTTGTTCAGAAATTCCTCTCTAGTTGAATTCTTGGACTGAGTAGAAATACGGGAAGCCGTATTTTCACTTTTTGCTTCATCCTTGTTAGCAAACAGCCTGAAAATAATCAAAATAAGTAACTATTTGAACATCAAAACAGATGTATGGCATTCAAAGAAAGATATAATCCGTTAAAATGTGAGCAGACCTTTGCCTATACAACTCCACATCCACAAATTCTTCTTTTGGAATGCTTTCGTGGCCGTTGAAAAGAAAAAGCCTTGTACCATTATAGCCATTTTGAACCCCCATTTTGCAAATTGTTCAGAAATTCCTCTCTAGTTGAATGCTTGGACTGAGTAGAAATACGGGAAGCCGTATTTTCACTTTTTGCTTCATCCTTGTTAGCAAACAGCCTGAAAATAATCAAAATAAGTAACTATTTGAACATCAAAACAGATGTATGGCATTCAAAGAAAGATATAATCCGTTAAAATGTGAGCAGACCTTAGCCTATACAACTCCACATCCACAAATTCTTCTTTTGGAATGCTTTCGTGGCCGTTGAAAAGAAAAAGCCTTGTACCATTATAGCCATTTTGAACTCCCATTTTGCAAATTGTTTAGAAATTCCTCTCTAGTTGAATGCTTGGAGACTGAGTAGGAATACGGGAAGCCGTATTTTCACTTTTTGCTTCATCCTTGTTAGCAAACAGCCTGAAAATAATCAAAATAAGTAACTATTTGAACATCAAAACAGATGTATGGCATTCAAAGAAAGACATAATCCGTTAAAATGTGAGCAGACCTTAGCCTATACAACTCCACATCCACAAATTCTTCTTTTGGAATGCTTTCATGGCCGTTGAAAAGAAAAAGCCTTGTACCATTATAGCCATTTTGAAATCCCATTTTGCCTATTTATAAACAATATTGAATAAGATTAACGGAGTCTAATATATAGGAAGGTGTCACATGTAAAATGAATTAGATATACCGTTCTAGCTCTTCATCATGCACAATTGAAGAATTAACATGATTTTACCACGGTTGGGGCAAGCATCGACAAAATCTTGAAACTGCTGTGCATATGCACCCCACAAAGTGCATTTGAGTTCGTTACCACTGCAAACACTTAAAAAATAAGAAGCAGAACAGAATACAAATATAAAGTTTATTATCGTACATAGAAACACGACAAAGTTTAGGACACTCACTCGGCATCAGCAAGGGTCAACGGCTTCTTCTTGCCTGATCTACCATTCTTATCGTAGTTGTCCAAATCGTCACAAGCAACCACATATCCAATTACATCTACAAAATTTTAAATACAAAGCAATGTGTGACTTTTTATATAATGATGTGATTCATACAGATAAAGTATCGTAAATGAAAAAATGCGTAAATATTACGTACCAAACTGGCCGTCTTCTTCCAGCTGCAGATCGGTTATTGTTTTGAATGGTCTAAAATCAAAACCATAAACAGAACCAGTAAAATCAGGAAACGGTTCAATTATTGTGTTGGACAAAAAACTCAGGCGAAGTGGCTTGTTGACCATTCGATACTTGGGCTGAATCTCCCCAAGACTGTATCGAGACAGTGTAACAGCACTTCCCTCTGGTAGCTTGTGCTTAAAGCCATTTACCAACGCCATACGCATAGTCGCCTGCATCTTAGTGCCCTGTTCAAATCGAAGATAAGAAACAAATAAATTAATAACGGAGTTTAGGATTAATTGTTCATGTTATAATAATAAACTTACTTGTTCATCCATAATCTCTAATTCCATATTTTTCACTCCTTGTCTGCCATAGACATCCTGCATCCAACTTCTTACTATTCGCACTCGCAGTTTAATGTTGTCTTTAACTGCCGATAAGTCATTGATAAACCCTGAAACATATGTAGCCATGATTGTTGTGCTTGTTGAAAGTGATAATTCGAAAGGTTAATGTGGTAAAGAAAAGAAAACTTACTTACATTATATGAATTTTCCCCAATTTTCCCCAGATACTAACATTATTAGGGTTTAAAAAAAATCAAAATAATTCGAATTAAATTAGGGCTTTAATAAATTATTCACATATTATAATTAATTGACTTTTATAACATTATAATAAGCATTTTCTCCAATTTCCCCAAATACTAACATTATTAGGGTTCACAAAAAAATGAAAATAATTTGAATTAAATTAGGGCTTTAATAAATTATTCAAATATTATAATTAATCTGCACAAAAGAACATATACAACAAACCAATTTAATTTTTATAACATTATAAGGAATTCAAAGTCTAAATCGAAACGAAATTGAAACAAAATTTAAAGGAAAATGAAAAAAATTAGATAACTTACAGATTTTTGAAGAATAACCAAGTCAAAATGGGCTGGCAAATCAACATCTCTATCAATGAGTTTACAAAAATAATTGAAACCGAAACGTAAGGAGCAAGTGATTGGTTGATTTTCATCCTTAAATCCGGTTTTATTGATTTATGGAAAGAGTTTTTTTGTATGATTTCTTAGAATAACAAACGTAGGGAGCAAGAATCGGATAAAATGAAACGCAAATTTCAATCAAGGATGAATCATAGAGAGGAAGATAGATTTGAATCGTATAGTGGAAGATTGAAGAGGAGCGTATACCGTGTTTAAGGAGGAGCGTTTTATTCAATGTGTTTAATAAGTTAGACCAAAATTAAAACATTTCCCAGGATAAAACATTTGACTATTATAAAAAATTGGTGCATAAAGGGGGTGTACATTGATGCTAAATTAGGAAGTCCATATCATAGCATTAAACGAGTTTTTAATGCTCCATGCTTAGGAGACTTGTCCAAAAGCTTATTTTATTATATAGTATAGATAGATATAGATAGATGGTATCTTTAAAACCCAAATTTAATAAATATAAGAGTTCGATTTGAAAATATATTCTTCTGATTAGCCAATAAAAGTCAAACTGAAACCAATTTTGGTTAACATTGAATGAGATTAATTTTTAAAAAATACTAGAAAAACGCACAACCTTGTGAGCTTCTTTTATATACTTTTGAATTTAAGTGCACAACGTTATATTCGGATTTTTAGAATTTACAATCAAATCCAAAACTCTTAAAGAGGGGCTAATATTGATTTTATGGACTTGAGTGTAATATTCTCAATTTTTAATTTATAAATTTAACAATTAACCCATATAATTTTTATAAAAAAATAGAAATTTTTTATAGTTTTTATTAATATAGTAATTATTACTATAATAATTATTGTTGTTATTATTAAATTGATCGTAATAGTAAAACTCCGCATAGTACGAGGTGTAATATCAAGCTCATGAGATTTGGACTAGGGATGTAAACGAACTGAACGTTCAGTGAACATTTCATGAACCGTTCGGTAAAAAGTTCGTTTATGTTCGTTTATTTATTAAATAAACAAACATGAACAATATTTTACGTTCGTGTAGTTAAATGAACGAACATGAACAAAAGTCGCGTCCGTTTATTTATGTTCGTGAACGTCCGATTACGCATTCGTTTATTTTCATTTATTTATTTATGTTCGTATATCATATATTTTAATTGTATAACTTTAAAATTGGTTTGTTTAAACAAAACAACACTTATAAAATAATATATTGTGCATAATTCAATAATGTTTATGTTTGTTTATCTATTTTCACTTATGTTCGATCGTTTATGTTCGTTTAGCATTCGTTTGGTGTCTTAATGAATGAACATAAATGAAAATGAACAACTCATTTTCTTAATAAACGAACATGAACAAGAAAATCCGTCCGTTTAAGTGTCCGTTTATTTGTGTGGTTAAAATTAAATGAACAAACATGAACAAGGCTCCGTTCGTGTTCGTCCGGTTCGTTTACAGCCGGACTTCAATACTATTAATACAACAATATTTGTAATATTGTTATGAAATCAAATCAAAAGTTAACAAAACTGTGAAAATAAATTACTACCAGAACTTATTTTCCGGCAGGAGTTATTTCCCCTTGTTCCATAGCTTCTGATGTTGCCGACACTCCACTAGTAACCCCAGCCTTCATACCATCCTTTGATGCATCATAAGAAGCATGCAATCCAATGAATAAATAGTAAACAAGCAACAAACCGGACCAACCCAAAAACCTCAGAAAAGACGCACCATCAATCGAACCCATAATGAACACATTAATACCAACACTAGCCGATGGTAACCATGGGACCAACGGCACACCCCACAGCTTTGGCTTCCTTGCTTGCTTCACCATCAACTCAAGACCAAGTGTAGCCAAAAACCAAACACCACCCATAATCGCATACCAAACCCAAAAGTTCACATCTAATGACCAAAGTAACGATAGTCCAATAGCTGATGAGATGATCAAACATAGTAACAAGATCAGTTTGTTTCTGTCTTGAACTGATGTTTCTCCTGTTGCATAGTATCGTCTCACTAGTAACCCAATAGCCACTAGTGAGAAAATGAAGAGCGTTGAAATTGAAAGAAGGTTAGCTAAAATGTCGAGGTTTGTAAAGAATGCGACTAGACAATTTGCTGCAGTCATGATGATGGTCGCGTTCATTGGTGTTCCACGGTTTTTATGAATCACGGCAAGAATGGGTGGTGCCAAGTGGGTTCTAGCAATATGAGTGAAATAACGAGCTTGACCGATAATATTAGCTAACAGAACCGTAGTCATACCCTTTAACGCACCTAATGCGACTATATACTTAGCCCAATTCATTCCTGCAGCTTGGAACGCGATTGTGAAGGGTGCATCTCGGTCGATTTGGCTAAATGGTTGCATTAAGCATAATACAGTTGCTAAAACTGAATAAATTGTAATGACAGTCACCATGGAACCAACTAGACCAATCGGTATATCCCGAGCGGGATTCTTGGTTTCTTCACCTAAGGTGGCCACCCCATCAAACCCAACATATGCAAAGAAAAGAACAGATGAAGCCTTTAAAACGCCCCGAATCCCGAAAGGGGCAAAAGGTGTGAAATTGGCTGTATTCGCTTTTGTAGCCCCTGCCACGATCATAAAAACCATCAATGTCATGTAAATTATGGTTGTGACTGAATTGAACTTTGATGATCCTTTCACGCTCATAGAAGCAAGAACGCAAATTAATATTGAAACACCAACTGCTATCGGGTCTAAGTGGTTATATCCGTCTGCTAAAGATGTAACATTTATACGGAAATCGTTAGGATCGTGGTTGCATAACGTTGCAAAATATGAAGTCCATGAACGAGCCACACTGGCTCCAGCTACAACGTATTCAAACAGAATATTTCCAGCAGCAATATAAGCTACAAAATCACCAAGCTCGACCCTTAGGTAAGCAAACGAGCCACCAGCAACCGGAAGTTCAACAGCAAATTCAGTATAGCAAAGCACAGAGAGCAAAGCAGCAAAGCCCGAAATCAGATAAGACAACAGAACAGCAGGGCCTGCAAAATCCCGAGCTGCTTCTCCACTAAGAACAAACACACCAGCACCCATCACGGCTCCAATACCAAACCAAATGAGATCGAACCAGTTAAGGGTCTTTTTCATCTCGTTCTGGCTTCGGGCACGCATATCATGGAGCTCAAGTTGGTCTGACGATCGGGCAAGAACCCGGTCTTTTAGACGCGCTTTGGTTTCTAGTAAGGCATTACCGTAGTTTGACCAGCTTTGGAATGACTCTTCAGGTAAGAAATCATCTTTTACTAATCCACAAGATCTTTTTTTCGGATTAGTAATGTTGCTACCTTGAACATTACTACCATCTTCACTAAAACTCACCATACCGGTCCTGTTATCTGTTTCAGAAGCCTATAAATAATACAATGAAGTTAAATTAGTTGTGATGAAATCTGTTTTATGAAGTCAAATTGTTTCTAAAACTCACAAAAAATGAGTTAATTTCAACATCTACATCCACAATACTTCCAGTTGTGTTCTGTTCAAGTCATTGTAGTATTGTACTCGACTACGATCCCTTTAAGGTTATGAAAAGTGTTCCATTTTAGTCATTTTTAATAAGCAAATGAGCATAATTATTAGTAATACCCCTAAGGCGGATATATATACTTGCAATGACATAGGTGAAATCGATAACTATCGATAACTAAAATGGATTTTATAAGAGGATATAGCAATGCTTTTAAATAACGATAACTAAAATGGACCAAATATATCACGTACTGTCTTTACTGCGGTTACTACAACTGAAGAAACAAAATTATGTTGCTACTTTTTGACACTATACCAATTCAAGTCACAAATTACAGCAAAACAGATGCATTAGCAGGTTGTTCCGTACAAACTAGGTTTTAAGAACACACTACTACTACAACCTAATTCAATCTACACACGCCGTTTGTAACTCATAACATTTTTAATAAAAAAAAAATCCAAAAAACAAATATTAATAATGATTATAATACTGTAATATTCTTCTCTACTCTGCACATGTAGTTTAACTATTTAAGCATAAAACAAATTTCAACAATCACATATATTTTAAAATGATTAAATAAGTACACATAACCATCACATGTCCAATTTCGAAACATAGCAAGTACAAATTGGTATTTAAACATCAAACATGCATGCATTAACAGGTTCATACCATACAGTCATAACAAAAAACCTAGGATTTAACGACAAATGTTTTTGTACTAATATGATAAACAAGAGTACAAAACTAAAAAAAACAACATATGGAAATGAGGTTGTGTTGTGTGCGTATATATATATTACAAGCATGAATAAATGTGTACGGTACCTAGCTAGTATATGTTGACGGAATCCTTGAAGAGTTGGTCGGCGATGAAATGAGTGAAAATAAAAGTGAAATAATGAATGATGAAAACGTTAGTCACTTGTGAATGAGAAATATGTGTGAAACAAAGCGTATTAAATCTTACTATCTTAAAGAGGAAGGCGTATTTAATATAGAAACTCTTAAAATTCAGCAATCCAAGTTATAAAGCTAAAAGTACAAATAACTAAAACATATTTTCTTCTTAAGCTTAAAGTACAACTAATTAAAATAAAAATACTAACATTAAATACAATAAATAAATCATTATGTACATTAAATACAATTAATTAATTGGTCAATAACTACAATTAATGATTTAATGCAGTTATTAAAAAGAGTGGTGATACAATCACAAAACAACTTTAACAAAGAAGTCCCACAAAAGGAGATGTCACTTCATCATCGGCTTATAAATGAAAAGAGAGAGAAGTTATAAAAAAATTACACCAATGATGAAGTGCCACCTCCTTTTGTGGGCTTCTTTGTGGAATTTGTTTTGTGGTTGTATCACCACTCTATTAAAAAACACCTCTTACATAAGAAATACAAATTATCAAGCATATTGTACAACTAACTTAAACACAATTTCTGCATTAAATGTCACTAATACAAATAATAAAGCAAGTTATACAAATATTCAAGCCAGAACGGGCCAAATGGGCTCGAGCCCGAATGGGCACTGGCCAAACGGGCTCGAGCCCGATCGGACACGAGCTAAACGAAATTCTTGATATCTATAAATTTATTCAGCGAAAAATTTATTTCAGGGTACTCGCCGTCGCAACGCGCGGGTACCCTGCTAGTACTAACAAAATGTGTAGTGTGGTGCGCGCGGCGGCGTATAATAGTGGAATATAGTTTTAGCTATATGCTTACCTATTGGAGTAGAGTTACACACCAAACTTATATTCCCGACTCATACTACCATGCATTTAAAATGAAATCAATCGTTGAGATTAAATGCATTTTAATATTTCACTTATTTTTAATAATTTAAGTATCTCTTAAACCGTTAATCATTAAGCGGAAATAATTACACTATCGCGACGAGCATTTAATTATCTTTCTATAGNCAGTTGTGTTCTGTTCTAGTCATTGTCCTCGACTAGGAATAGGATCCCTTTATGGTTATGAAAAGTGTTCCATTTTAGTCATTTTTAATAAACAAATGACCATCAAGCGGTTATACTTACAATGACGTAGGTGAAAATAGGTAACTATCGATAACTAAAATGGATGTTATAAGAGGATATAGCAGTGTTTTAAATAACGATAACTAAAACGGACCAAATATATCACACTCTCATTACTGCGATTACTACAACTGAACAAACAAAATTATGTTGCTACTTTTTGACACTATACCAATTCAAGTCACAAATTACAGCAAAACAGATGCATTAGCAGGTTGTTCCGTACAAACTAGGTTTTAAGGACACACTACTACAACCTAATTCAATCTACACACGCCGTTTGTAACTCATAGCATTTTTATAAAAGAAAAAAAATCCAAAAAACAAATATTAATAACGATTATAATACTGTAATATTCTTCTCTACTCTGCACATGTAGTTTAACTATTTAAGCATAAAACAAATTTCAACAATCACATATATTTTAAAATGATTAAAGAAGTACACATAACCATCACATGTCTAATTTCGAAACATACCAAGTACAAATTGGTATTTAAACATAAAATATTTACATCAAACATGCATGCATTAACAGGTTTCCACCATACAGTCATAACAAAAAAACCTACTAAAGAAACAACATATGGAAATGAGGTTGTGTTGTGTGCGTATACTACAAGCATGAATAAATATGTCGGTACTCAGTACCTAGCTAGTATGTTGACGGAATGAATCCTTGAAGAGTTGGTCGGCGATGAAATGAGTGAAAATAAAAGTGAAATAATGAATGATGAAAGCGTTACAGTCACTGATGAATGAGAAATATGTGTGAAACAAAGCGTATTAAATACTAACAAAATGTGTAGTGTGGTGCGCGCGGCGGCGTATAATAGTGGAATATAGTTTTAGCTATATGCTTAATGCTTTACCTATTGACTGTCTAATATAAAATTGTAAAAGTAAAAAACTTTAATCTAACAAAAAAAATGGTAAACAAAAACTTTAATCTAATAAAAATTGATAAAAGGAAAAATAAAACATAAAAAATAAAAAATAAATAAATAAAAAAAATCCTATATTGTCCTACTTTGTTGTAGAAACGGATTATTCGGGAGATTGAGAATTTTGAACGACTTTAAGTCTTTTTTACCTTCAAAACTATAACAAGACAACTACCACTCGTCAGTCTTAATAGACGTGTTTTGTCTATGACCTAACTCTAATGTCAAAATAAGTATCGGTGTGAAGTAATTGTAGAGATAGAAAGTATATATAGAAAGAGTGTTTTCAATGTTCCGGCATTAGATGCCCAATCGTTTGAGTGGTTGGGTCTATTTATATTACTGTATTTGTCTTTTGGACGGTAGCGTAATGTATTTATACCTACCGAGCTAGTAATGAACGCTCATGTCATGTCTCAAGTGCTTTAGCGATAAACACGGGCAAAGCTTTCGTGCAGGTTGCTGAGTCACTTGTTCGTGACTTCTGCTATTATCTAAAAGGTAGTGTGCCTTTCGTTGGTTCATGATGATATTCTCCAAGAACACATCATTGCCTCTTGAACTGTATAGAGCTCTGCTTGTACTTAGGTAATTTGAAGGAAACATTTCTAACAACGTGAATGATTGTCTAAGTAATGGATGTGATTGATCAGCTAAAGAATCAATTAATCTTATTATCTTTTATTTAATCGAGTCTGGAAGACCTAATACGTACTCTTTGTATGTGTGAGAAAATAAACCATTTTTTGAAATGTATGAATGACTGATATCATCATTAAATGATAAGTGAAAACAATAAATAAAATGTACACAGTAACATTTATTATAAACTTCTTATATCTGACGGAAAAGCTACACAAAGAGATATTTTTTTCCTTATACTTAGACATGCTCGAGTATCGTCTTTGTCCCGTTATTTTACTTAAGTGAACAAATGCCTTATATTCTTTTAGGATCAAACCAATCTTTTATTCTATAAGGTAAAACACTTATTTTGAAGCTTAATTGAAAATTGTATTTTTAAAACCTAAATTTAATAATATAAGAGTTCGATTTGAAAATTCATTCTTCTGATTAGCCAATAAAAGTCAAACTGAAACTAATTTTGGTTAACATGGAATGAGATTAATTTTTATAAAATACTAGAAAAACGCATAACCTTGTGAGCTTCTTTTCTATACTTTTGAATTTAAGTGCAAAGCAACGTTATATTCGGATTGTTAGAATTTACAAGCAAACCCAAAACTCTTAAAGAGGGGCTAATATTGATTTTTTATGGACTTGAGTGTAATATTCTCAATTTTCAATTTATATAAATTTAACAATTAACCCATATACTTTTTTAAAAAATTAGAAATTTTTTGTAGTTTTTATTAATATAGTAATTATTACTATAATAATTATTGTTATTATTATTAAATTGATCGTAATAGTAAAACTCCGTATAGTACAAGGTCCAATATTTATTAAACTTAATTATTGTATTTATTTTACTAGCATTTATCGTTTGTACCATTATATATGGTTCAGTATCTTCTTTTTTCATTTCAGGGTTATCTTTAACTAATTCTTTGAATTTGTAAGATTAAGATAAAGGATAAAGCTAGCCTTAAAAGATGGCAAGTTGGAGTACTAAATACCAAAAGTGTATCACAACTACCCATTATATCGTGAGTTGGGATTGATTCGGTCAACTAAGGTTCAACTTCATATTTGTTATGATAATTAAAGTTAAATCTCTAATGATATTCGATACTCTTTATTGCACACTAATATTTGTTAGCAAAACGTGAGCTTCAGATGCGTGTATAGTTTATTGAGTAAGATATATCAACGACATTCTTAAACTTACGGAAGACCAAAAGTTTTGTTAAAAACTACTAGTAACTAATATGTCTAATTATATGATTAAACTTATGTGTCAGTATCATGTTGGTGATAATAAGATGACTCACTTCTTCACAAACTAACTTATTAACACATCTATTTAATGTAATTAGTCAAATTTTTAGATCTCCAATCAATTTATTTCTTATTATTATTATTATTATTATTATTATTATTATTATTATTATTGTTGTTGTAAAAACGAAAAACAAATGCGAAATGCAAAATGGGTCCACATGTACACGAAGCAATGATGCATGGTTGCTCGGTGCATTCAGTGGGTTGGTTTTTCATCTTTTGGAAATCTGGAGGCTGCATCTACGTCAGGTGTAAAGATAAGTATGGACAATTTTTTTTTTTTTTTTTTTTTTTTTTTTTTTTTTTTTTTTTTTTTTTTTTTTTTTTTTTTTTTTTTTTTTTTTTTGCAAAGGTGAAAATATATTATTACTCCAAAATATATAGTACAATGCTTTTTTTTTAGATAACATAAATCTGTCATTGGACATGCCCAAGAAGAGATACAAATTCATCTACCTTATTCATCCAATATCAGACAAGACTAGAAAACTTATCTGACAAGACTAAAGTACACATAACAGAACATGAGATGTCTGCAACAAACATCATTCAGCAAACAAGCATTCTTCCAAAGTATGGACAAACTTGCATTTCATTTTTGAGTCAAAGCAAGTGTTTCAATGAATTTTACAAGGCTATATACGATCAGTTGATTCACGTAAGAATAACATTGTCAATAGTTCGTAAATTACTGAATCAGCTCTACTTGAATTTAAATTGTCCAAAAGATGGACAAGCCGGGGTAGGCTTCTCAGCTAGTTTGTTTCATTATTAACACGGAGTAGATAAATCGCGTTAACCAAAAAAGAGACAATAAAACTAGCTTTTCTAATTCTTGCCATTGTTGTGTGCAGAAAGTAATAATAAACATAAGGCTAAATGTATTAAGGGGAGGTTGGACGCGTTGTCTGTTAGTTTGTGGATAAATATTAATACGTGCATGTCTAGTGTCGAACCCGAAACCTCGGGATTGCACACATTACAAACGAGAATTAAAGTATAATAATTGATATATATTAAATGTTATATATAATTATTTAAACACTAGAAAGGACTAACGGTCGTTGGTTGTTAACCGTATGGAATAACTATCGTTAAAAGCAAACGAGAGGGACTAGAATGTAATTCGGAGGCAAGAAGGATCCGGAAGGACCCTTGTGGTCCTTTGGCCGGTCGATCACACAAGCAAAAGGGAAACCTTTTGCCCTAACTTGTTCCCAAAGTTTTACAATTAGTATAAATAGAAAACCAAGTGTCATTGTTTTTTACTCTTGCACACATAACCCTAACTTGGTTTTTCTTTCCCTTCCTCTTGCTTAAATCCGATCGACCAAACCCCCTTTAAAGGGATTAGTCAATTTTTGTTTTATCAAAAATCTTGTGTTTGCTAGATCTTGCAATCTCTTTAATTCGTTAGTAGTTTATCTGTACAAGAACGAGGTAATAACTCACTATAGTTATTATCAAGAGATCGATTAACAAAAAGGTAAAGGGTTAATCATTGATCTACATAAACCCTAATTAGGGTTCTTCACTTATTCAAGATTATTCAAGTTTGCATATGGTACGTTCTTATTTATGTTTATGTTAATCTTTTATGTGTTATAGATGATCTTTAGCTTCCGTACTATGTGACTACTTAATTTACTTAATAATATGATTGTCATGTTCTATTAATTCTAACATTGTCCACCATACATGCATGCATGTTAAAACATTTCTCTCCCACATCTGCATTGGTGATCAGTTTTGAGCACAAATCGATCGTTTGATTGATTGACTTGTTTGTGGTGTTGGTTGTGAGCGATGTTTGTTTGTGTGAGTATATTTATGTATAAGTAGGTATATTTGGGTAATAAACTTGGTGGTCTTATTACACCTTGTTGGTGATGAAGTGAAAAGACGATGTGAGCTGAGTTGGCGATGATAATGTTCGTCACCACTACACCCAGTATAACAATATGCTAACAATTGGTCATACTTTATAACAAGTTACTTTAATGATTGATCGGTTGAAAGACAATTTACGACCAAAAACCAAAACTGAGCTAATGAAAATTGGCAACCAAATGTTACCATTAAGAGCACCNGTTTTTTACTTTTGCACACATAACCCTAACTTGGTTTTTCTTTCCCTTCCTCTTGCTTAAATCCGATCGACCAAACCCCCTTCAAAGGGATTAGTCGATTTTTGTTTTATCAAAAATCTTGTGTTTGCTAGATCTTGCAATCTCTTTAATTCGTTAGTAGTTTGTGTGTACAAGAACGAGGTAATAACTCACTATAATTATTATCAAGAGATCGATTAACAAAAAGGTAAGGGGTTAATCATTGATCTACATAAACCCTAATTAGGGTTCTTCACGTGTTCAAGATTATTCAAGTTTGCATACGGTACGTTCTTATTTATGTTTATGTTAATCTTTTATGTGTTATAGATGATCCTTAGCTTCCACACTATGTGACTACTTGATTTACTTAATAATATGATTGTCATATTCTATTAATTCTAACATTGTCCACCACACATGCATGCATGTTAAAACATTTCTCTCCCACATCTGCGTTGGTGATCAGTTTTGAGCCAAATCGATCGTTTGATTGATTGACTTGTTTGTGGTGTTGGTTGTGAGCGATGTTTGTTTGTGTTAGTATATTTATGTATAAGTAGGTATATTTAGGTAATAAACTTAGTGGTCTTATTACACCTTGTTGGTGATGAAGTGAAAAGACGATGTGAGCTGAGTTGGCAATGATAATGTTCGTCACCACTACACCCAGTATAACAATATTGCTAACAATTGGTCATACTTTATAACAAGTTACTTTAATGATTGATCGGTTGAAAGACAACTTACGATCAAAAACCAAAACTGAGCTAATGAAAATTGGCAACCAAATGTTACCATTAAGAGCACCTGATATGGTGAATTTTACAATAAATAAACGTGCTTATCAAGACAACACATTAGGAAGAATCATGTATAATTAAACCACTCAAGGGTGGCCTAGTGGCAAAAGGACATGTAATTATCATTCTAAGATTTGTGAGGTCTCAAGTTCAATTCATGCTAGGTGCAAACAACCTCGAAGTGGCGATGCCAACCTCCTGAAAAAGGAGAGGGCTTACCCTGGTTTGAGTCTCTGTGACGGTGGGTTCAAACCCCGTAGATTAGTCGACCAAAACGTCGGAACCATGGTTACCAAAAAAAAAGAATCATGTGTAGTTGAATCATATTATATAACATAATATTAAAAGATCAAGGATCTGCGGTTAGTGAATTTAATGAATTGTATGTAAGTTCATAACCAAATGTGCAACGTACTTCGATCGAAAGATGCAAGACCCAATGATGGAAAAACAAAGAACTTCGTGATAAAAGAAAGTGCACAACGACCTTGGACAAGATATTGTAAGAGAATTTATGGAACCTTAATCACCCGATTGTATTTTTTATATTTATTTTTTTCTTTTGTATATATTATGAATGTATTTGTATTTTTTGTTTAATAAAAATGTGTTGTTTTATTTAACGAATGAAAAAAATCAAAAACTATTGTAGGACTAGATAACATATAACTTGAAATGATGAGTAGGACCGTTTTGTGTTAAATTACTATACAACCAATGCATAACTTATCATGGGGAGACATGTGGCAGATTGGGTCAAGAAAACGAAGGTCACCAAGTAACCGGTGCATTCAATTTCAAACTTTTGTATAAAATTAATATTATATTATGTATTTACTATATTTATACTCTTAATCGGTTGGTTGAGGTCACCAATACTGTTAGTCTACAGTGACCTTATGGGTGATCAAAGGAGTTTGCCACATCAACGCTACCTCAGCTTATATGTCTAAAACTTTTTTTAAACAAACACCCAATTTAACTAGCCAACAGCTGGTTTTTGTGTGCAATTAAGGGGCTGTTTGGTTTTTGTCTAAAACTTTTTTTTTAAACAAACACCCAATTTAACTAGCCAACAGCTGGTTTTTGTGTGCAATTAAGGGGCTGTTTGGTTTTGGGGTTTGACCGCTTAGATTTTGATGTGACAGATAGAAATGGTTTGTTTCATGGTTTAGATTTCAAAATGGGACTTGTAGCCCAAAAAAATGGGGTTGTACAAAAGTTAGGTAGTAGCAGAGGTTTTCTATTTTTTTTTGTAATGATCATGCTAGGGCCCACAGTTTTTTTCCTCTTTTAATTTCTACACCACAAGTTTTTTGTCATTTTGTTTCCTATTATCAAAATTTGTGGGCCACTTTTATATAAATNAAAATCCACAAAAAGGACTTGTCATATTTTGATTGGTGAATTTTGAAATATTTTCTCTCTCTTCTCTTTGCTACAACCAATCACATAAGGACAAGTCCTTTTTGTGGATTTTGTTTTGTAAACTCTTTGTGGTTCTAGCAATACTCTATAAATAATTATAAATTTAAATCCTAACTTATATCCCAATACATAAAACAAACAACTTTTTACATTTTATTTCCCTTACATCAAATTCAAATCAAAATCATAATCTACAACTTTACATTCAAATCCAAATTCTAATCTAAACCCATCTACAAACCAAACGGGCCCTCATTCGATCTTTTGGACAACCAAACTAAGCCAAACCAGGGGACACGTTCCTTGCGCACCTCGTAGAGAAGAGGGAAGAGGGAAGGGGGGGAGCATTCGGAGGGCTCGACCGACCGAAGGGTCGACCCTCCATTAGGAGTGGCCTAACATCTGGTTATACGCTAACAATGTGACTTGACACTTTGACAGCTATAACTCACCCCAAATCCTAGTTTAAGTAGGCTTTGGTTCAGTATGGGTCCATTATGGCTATCAGTGGATTGGGCTTAGCCCCAGCAAACACCATTTGTTTCCCTCTTCAGTTTCAGTGGTTGGTAACTTATCAAACAACCTTGAAACTTGGGGTCCGCTTGTGTGCTTATTTTGTGAGTTTTTGTTAAGGAGAAGCTGAAATGGGTTTAAATTGGAGAAATGGTATGCAAAAATAATGTAGCTCTTATTTAGTAAGCCAACAAAGCAATAATTTACAACTATATTTTTGTTAATCACTGCATCATTTGGTTAATCTTGCTATTTAGTACACGTGTTAGGATGATTAGCAAGTTGAGTGTGATTAACAAGAAATTAAAGAAATAAAATAGACACATAGCAACAAAAAAAAAAACACTAATTTTTCTTGCAATAAACAAACGTTACATAGAACACAAACCTTATAAAAACACCTTGTTGATTTATGTCATCATCTCATCCTAAACAAATAATCTAACCTAAAAAAAAAAAACTAAAACAAATGTAGAATCAATCTCTATCATATCATCGTTCTCTTCCTCCATATGATCACATTTCATGCAAAACATTCAAAACTTACACATTTTTACGTTCAATCTTCATAATTCATGTTACAATCCAACCCCAATAACAAGATAATATTTAAATTCATTAAACCAACACATGTACCACAACGGAGATGGTAAAAAAGATCGAAGAAGAAAAACCGGCATTGGAAGCTACTATTATTACAAAATGTTTGGTTGTTTTAACCGAAAATACAAAGTCAGCGACCTTGGTCCACCACCTGATGTCAACGAAATCTTTAAAATGTATACCTCAGGTGAATCAGAGATGTCACCTGAGGAATTTTTACGGTTTTTAAATGAGATTCAGGGAGAAGATAGGGTGACGATTGATGAGGTGGAACGGATTATGGACCAGGTTCTTAATTCGTCACAGTCTCATTTGACGCGTTATGTTTTTGGTGTTAATGATTTTTTGAAATACTTGATGATGGATGATATCAATGGGCCTATAAAAACTCAGGTTGGTATTTATTTCTTTCTTTTTGTTTGTTTTTTACTTTTGGGCTGTTTTGAATTGTGAATGAGATGTTGTTAATTTGATGTTGGTATTAAATGGGATTGAGTTTGATTGTGTTTTGGTTTTGAAGGTTTATGATTGTATGGTAATTACTGTAACTTGTTTGACTTAACAAGTCAATGCTAAGGCTGTTGGAAATGTTGGAGCATAAGGTAGAACAAAACGGTTCTTTGTCAAATCAGTATAGTCTAGGATTTAATCAGTTGAAGTAACCTAGCTATTTGACCTAGGAAGTACAAAATAACTGCATTTGGAAATTATTTAACAAATTATTAAGATAATAAGATGTATGCTTTTATATCCCTAATTTAATGTCAATTTCAGTTCTGAGGAGCTTCAACGTACCAAATTTGCTTGTTAGTTAATAAAAATATGTGTAGTTACTTGTGCACATCGTCATAGCACAACTACTCACATGAGACAGCTACATTACGAAATTTGGTGAATGTTGATACATGTAACTTATTGAAGTATCAACAATTGTAAGTTTGTAACAAGTATCAGATGTTCATGTATGTATTGAAAGATGTTTTAACTCTTCCGCAGAATCTTCATGTTTTTACTTTTTTGAATTACTTTAGCTTCTTAATATTTGGTGTTATGTTCCTCATCAATTTGTATGATTAGGTACATCAAGATATGACTGCACCATTGCAACATTATTTTATATACACGGGTCACAACTCATACCTTACGGGAAATCAACTCAGTAGCGATTCAAGTGAAGTACCAATCATAAGGGCTCTTGAAAGGGGTGTTCGGGCAATAGAGCTTGATTTATGGCCAAATAATTCAAAAGATGGAATACATGTGCTACATGGCAGGTATGCACGCCTCCTTTTGTCCTTCTCTTTTATGAATGGGTCGATTTGGGTTGTGTTATATCTTAAACGATTCAAATCAAAAGTCCGGTTAAAAAGGAATCGGTAGAACAAGTAGAACTTATTTTTATTCAAATATTTTATTTAATTTTTTATTCGGAAAAATGGACAAAAAGTGTTTGTGGGACAACCCGCCCCATTTTGATTCATAAACTGACCCGACAAACCTCCCCTTCTCGCCACTTTGATCTTACATTTAATGTTTTGTGTTTATAATTATCATGAAAATAGGACGTTAACAACTCCGGTAACACTTCATAAATGTTTAACGTCGATTAAAGAGCATGCTTTTGTGAAATCCCCATATCCTGTTATTATCACTTTAGAGGATCATCTTACACCAAGTCTTCAAGCTAAAGTTGCAGAGGTTAGCAACATATTTACCTTTGTTTAATAGTTTTCATATAGCCTTTAGATGATTTTAAATATTGAATAGTCGATTTATTGAATTTTAGATGGTCACAAGCACTTTTGGTGATATGCTATACTTCCCTAAGCCGACCGACAAAGATGAATTCCCTTCACCCGATGCATTGAAACATCATATCATTCTTTCATCAAAACCCCCAAAAGTCAAGAACGTGAGCAAAGAACGTTCATCAATGGATAAAGAGTCATCGGATGATGAGTTGGAAGATCAAAAAGTTAGTTAACAAGAATTTATTTTCCTTTGATCGTCTTATAAAATGAGTGATTTATTTTCTGAACCATTTAACTTGACTACTTGTTATAGCAAAGACCAGTATCCCCGCAAAATATGAAAAAGAATTACAACTCACAAGAATGAATGATTTTGTACCGAAAATATCATGCACACCTTTATTTGCTTGACCTTCCATCATTTGAAAGGTAGCAAAATGAGTGGGTTGAGTAATACTCCGTATTTGTCATGTGTCAAAACGAGTTGGGTTGGCATGGAACACTTTTTGTCAAAAACTTTTTATTTATATGAAATGATTAGTGTGTCAAGTATGGTTGGGAAAGTTATATTCTTTCGATTATAATTTAAATTATTTGAATAAAATTAATGGAGATTTTATGCGAAAAAATGAGAATGCAGACGACTTTCAAACCACTTAGCTGTATTTCTAATTATGCTCATTTGACCCATTATGATCAAACATAACTAAAATTTACATATTTAACTTTTTCTTGCAAACAACTAGGGTTTGTTTGGAATATATAACAAAATAAGAAGCTTAAATATTTGATCCCTATTCTGAAGTGGGTTGGTTTGTTTCAACTTGGTTTAATAATAGCAGAGCAACAGTGACGAGGATGAGAGATACATTGCAAGTAATAAATGTTGCGCAAGTGATAGATTTTGTGCAAGCGAAAGATATTTTGCAAGCGAAAGATATTGTGCAAGTGAGATAGATAACGTAAGCTCCAGCACAAGTCAACCGTTGGCACAAATCCTTGGTGTTGAGTATGAAGTTGATTATAATATTGAAGATGAAAAACTTGGGCAGCAAATAGCCCCTGAATATAAACACCTTATTGCAATTCATGCATCTAAACCCAAAAATGGAACCAAAAGAGCGTTAACAGATGATCCTGGGAATGCTAAACGTCTTAGTTTGAGCGAACAAGCCCTTGAAAGAGCTGCTAGTCTTTATGGAGCTGATATTGTCAGGTAACATAGTAAGTTGTCCTACTTCAACTGTAAATGCCATATGAACCATTTTTTGGACTATTATTAAAAAATATATATATAAAAAAAAAAAAAATAAAAAAATAATAATAATAAGACGAAATAATAATTATATGAAAAACGTACTATGAGTATCATATCATAACTACAATTATAAATGCAGTTAAATCTGCAAAGAAGTGTACCCATTTACCCTTCTTTCTAACTTAGTTTAGTCTAACTCTTAGTCTTTCTTGTGTCAATGCTCTTATTTAACTCTTATCAGAATTTCCTTAACACTCAATTTATGATTATTATTTGATAAAAACTTTAAACAGTGAAGCACATCCAACCACTATCTTCTCCAATAACTTGTATTACTGCCACTAATCCCATTCTCATTTTACAACACATATAATCATAATGCACATTCAAAAACCTCTTAAATAGTACTTATACTTTTGTTGACACAATTATTGACATTCAAAGTGAAACCAAAGGTTTGGTTCTTTTCTTTGGAACTAAACATGGGTGCATTTGCATTATAGATTCACTCAGAAGTATATTCTTCGGGTGTTTCCAAAGGGAACACGGGTTACCTCAACAAACTTTAGACCACTTACTGCATGGATGCATGGCGCTCAAATGGTCGCCTTCAATATGCAGGTGAGTTTTGTAGAGGAATTTGTTGGTATTTTATCAATATTTTGTTTATTAATCTCACTCGCACACTATATTTTTTTAATTAGGGGTATGGAAGATCACTTTGGATGATGCATGGGATGTTTAGATCGAATGGAGCGTGTGGTTATGTTAGAAAGCCTGAGTTTCTTATGGACAAGGGTCCTAATGACGAAGTGTTTGACCCGAAGGCAACATTACCAGTGAAGAAAACTCTGAAGGTTGGATGAGTAATTCTGATTATCCTCTCGCATCATATCTCATGACACGTTCCCTACGCTGTTATTAGAAAAAAACATTTTTTTTCAGGTGAAAGTTTATATGGGCGATGGGTGGCGGTTGGATTTTAGCCAGACTCACTTCGATGCATTTTCACCTCCAGATTTCTACACAAAGGTTAGTACCTCACAAATAGGTAAAGATCGTAGAAGAAATGATTCCCGTTAATCTTTAAGGCCATACCTAATACTTCTCATGTTAAAATTTGGTTCAACTAACAAAAATGCAAAACGTGTCTTTAAATACCTCATATATAGGAATTCCCCTTATGACCTAGGATTCATTTCATTTAAACAATCATAGCAATATCTAATGATAGAATGGGATTGATAGGTTTACATGGCCGGAGTGTCGGCTGATGTGGCCAAGAAGAGAACCAAAGTGATCGGTGATGATTGGACACCCATATGGAATGAAGAGTTCACGTTCCCATTAACAGTCCCCGAGCTAGCATTACTTGAAATCGTTGTACAAGAATATGATGTAGACAGGGATGACTTTGCTGGTCAAACGTGCTTGCCCGTTTCAGAATTAAGACCTGGAATTCGTGTTGTTCCACTTCATAACAAGAAGGGAGAGAAATATAAATCTGTAAAGCTTTTAATGCGATTTCTCTTTGTATAAACACACATCACAATGATCTTTTTAAGCATTGTTAGTGTAAAGAACAGAATTTTGGTCACAAGATTTGTCAAATGCAAAGGTAAAGTTAATCATTGGAAGTGGCGGATCCAAGCTAGATTCAAATTCACATGTGTAATGTGTTCACTTGAGTATAGGTCACAATGAACGGGTCAGGCGGGTTGGATAGTTGGATAACGAATCAGAACATGCACATTCGTACAAGCCGGGCTGCGACTATTACCATGCCACAAAGTGTATTATGCTATTGTTAACAACGAGACATCAAACATAAATTTGAAACTAATGTATTATAGCTATTACCATTGTTCCTCACATGTGTTTAAGCTGTGAAGATACTCTATAAGTGTCAAGATCGAGTTTAGGTTTTCTGTTTTAGCAATTTTGAACTTCTTGGTTGATAAAAGAGTGTGCCTTCTTATTTTTATATACGTGCATGATGATGGTCCAAGTTCAAATTATGTAGCTTGTGTCCATGGTTAATATATATGTGTTGAAAAAAAAAAAACTTAAAAAAACATGCTAAAACTAACTCAAATTAGTTTCTGATTAACTTTCTATAACTGATATGATAAACCAAAGTTACAATATGTGATCAATAAGAAATTGAGCTAGTATCAAGTCATGGTATATGTCAATATGACATCGAAAAGAAAAAAATAAATATGGAAGTTAGTCAACGATACACTGCTATAAAAGTATAAATCTAGCTATGAGAAACACATGTTTCATGTTCTGAAAAGTCGTATAAAATAAAGTGCGTATGCAGTAGCTTAAATATCCTAGTGAAAAAGAAATCATATAAAAAACTCTCTTAGTTAAAGACTAATCATTCCTGCAGGCCAATATCTCTCTAATTAGATTTTCGATATCTAGAGGGTTAACGGCATGTAGTAGCAACTTACTTTTCCATTTATTCCATTATCAGATATGAACCGAAAAAAAATACTACAATACCCATCCAACTTTCAAATTTTGTTTCATTATCATACGTTTTGTTTGCACCGTTAGTCCTTTTGACTAACTACCGTTTGTAATTAACTAAAAAATATGTTTTTCTTACGTTTTCATACGTTTCTATCCGTTTTTATACATTTTCGCCCGTTTTCTTTACGTTTTTGTTTGCACCGTTAGTTACGTTTTCATACATTTTTATCTGTTTTCAAGCGTTTTTGTTCGTTTTTAAACATATTTTTGAGTTAATTACAAGCGGTCGTTACTCGTTAGTCAAAAGGACTAACGGTGCAAACGAACAAAAACGTAAGAAAATGGGCGAAAACGTATAAAAACGGATAAAAACGTACGAAAACGTAAGAAAACGGATAAAAACGTATAAAAACGTAAGAAAACATATTTTTTAGTTAATTACAAACGGTCCTTAGTCAAAACGTATGATAATGAAACAAATGGAAAAGTACATTGCTGAAACATGCCAAACGGACTAACGGAGCAAAGAGTTGGATGGTGATTATGGTAATTTTTTAGGTTCGTATATGATAATGGAACAAATAGGAAAGTACGTTTCTATTACATGCCATTAACTCATATCTAAACTTTTAAACTTTGTTTATACATTAGTTTTTTCTTTATTTTACACTTACTACCACTACTACAGAAAAGGCCATAGAACCCGGTTGAAACACCACATAGAGCCAAGTTTTGGGTGACGACTCAAAGGGGAGGGGACTCTATGCGAAAAAGATATGGAGCCGGGTTTTGGGAAAGGGCTTTGGCCTGGTTTTATTTTTTTTGAACGACGAGTTAGTAGTTAGTGATCCGAGCCCACAGTGACATCCAATTGGGCAGTATGCAAGCCTCGGACCTTTCTCCTTAGGGGATAAACCCCACTCCTGCTTCTATTTATTTCGGGCAGTATCCAATTGGCTTGCTTTGGCCTGGTTTTATTAGAAGAAACATGGCTCTATTTGAAAATAAATAAATAAAAGAATTTCTTTCATGCTCTATTTCAGCTATCATATCAAGATTTGAGGAAACAATTACCCAATTTAACCATTCGATATGTCCAGCAACAATATTTAGTCATAAGCAGAATTAATATGCACAACAATTGAGATTTGAGAATAATTTAAGCTACACTCTTAATAAAAAAATCAACATTTGAGTTATCCTAAACATCTTGAGCATTGAGTTAATTCGATGTAGGGGCTCTGTCTTTTTGGTTGGTTCGGTTATTATGTTGCTAATATAAGACCAGTAGTAATGGTGATTTTATGGGCGACCAGCTTCTCTCTCTAAGACCAAATGTATATCTCACAAAAAATAATTAAAAAAGCACTCACACACATAAACCATACGCAAACCATTCGGTCGCCTGAGCGACCCAACGAAGCACAAAAAAAAAAACAAAACAAAACAAAACAAAAAAAAACAAAAAAAAAGGG
>LBNU01014281.1:14688-28033 GCA_014162995.1 Artemisia annua | reverse complement strand
GGGGGGGGGGGGGGGGGGGGCGAGAGAGTAGACCGACCTTTGGTTGAGCCACCGTTACGATTGACTAGCCTAATGATATTCGTGTTCCTTATCGTTATTGAAAAACTTTGAGTGGGTAGTTGGAGAAAAATACTTCATTTTTCTAGAAAATTTTTCATTTGAAAATAATAAAACTGAAAACCCGTTTAGTCAAATTCTTTTTCAACAATTTTCAAAAATAGTGAAAGTCTCATTTTCTAAATTTTAACTAAAAAATTGAAAAACCCATTATACTCTTCTCATTTTTTTTCTCTATAAAAAGAGATGAATCTTTTCAACATAAAACATACACCGTTCTAACACTAATCTCTCGTGTCATCTTCCACCGCCCACCATCGCCGCCACTGCCCGCCGTTATAACTCCAACTTTTCATTTTTTTTTAAAGAAAAGAAAAATATAACTCCAACTAAACGGGTTTTCAAAATTCTCAACTCTTCTCTGGAGAAAAAAAAAAACTATTCTCTTCTCAAGGAATTTAGAAACGGAAAAACAATAAAAAATTTCTACAACTAAACGGCACCTAAGGGGCCGTTTAGTTGGTAAAAAAATTTCCTGTTTTTTCGTTTCTAAATTCCTAGAGAATGAAAAAAGTGAGAAGAGTAGGATGGGCTTTTCAAATCTTTAGTTAAAATTTAGAGAATGAGAATTTCACATCTTTTGAAAATTGTTGAAAAAAAATATAACTAAATGGATTTTCAATTTTTCTCTTCTCATATGAAAAATTTCCTGAAAAAATAGAAAATTTTTCACAAACTAAACGGCCCCTAAGACTCCCAAAACTTATGAGATGAGAGACAGAGAACTTGAAACTAACTTTATTTTCTTCTTCATTTCTCAAATGCATCATATACAATTTATAGTAAAATGAAAAAGACTAATACCTAACTAGGAAACATGCATGGAGTTAAACGTAGGAATTCTAATGTGAAAATATTAGACGTGCATGAAATATATCGGCAGAACTATTAATCTTGCATGAAGACTTGGTCTTCTCATTCGTCATGCATGTATCAGTACGTGTTAAGAAAAAAAAACAATATACAGTAAATATCCCCCAACTAATACGTAATTAGAAACCTAATCATAAGTTAGAATATCTGACAATTTGTCTGTGTTTATATGTTAGTTCTTGTTGGACCAATAATGTTATAAACGCAAAGTTAGGGTACTTAGTATATAATATGTTTATGTATTTTATGTTAATCCTGTATAAACCCAATAGGTTTTTTGGGCTGGGTTATTAGTAACGGTATAAACCGTTTAGTTAGGTTATAACGTTTAGAAAAGTTGTGTCGTTTTCTTTATGGGAATCGGTATATCTCTTCATCAAAAGGACCGATTCATCTAGTATAAATGGGTAGGATTTTGTAATCAACATCATTCAATACATGTTCAATTAGTATTAATTCTATGTTATACTCAAATTGAAATTCAGTTTCTATTATCATTCTTTATGTATTTTTCTGTTACAAAGGTTCTGTCCCAACACCCTTGTTCCAAACGCACCAAATCAGATGATGAAATCCTACAATCTCAGGAATAGATTTGATCGAAGGCTGTTGTCTAACAGTGGTACCAGAGCATCAGGAGGGCAACGAAGAAGGAATTACAAGAACCAATTCAGAGACAACTTTGTGGAAGACATGAGCAAATTGTCCTTGAACCCTCGTACAACACAAGGCAGGCGCATCCCAAGGAAAAGATGTTTCAAATGCAGAAAAAGAGGGCATACAAGGCAGAATTGTCCTACAAAGCAAGTTGCAAACGATCATATGGACGAAAAAATGATGGCCAACGATCAAATCAAAAAGGATACAGATTATGTGCAATTGCATTACAACACAATTAGACTAAAGGGAGATTTTCTCGTGGAAGGAACGGACAAGGGCGATTTGAAGAAAATCTGGTATGTTAGTAATAAATATACAAAACATATGTCTCCAAATAGGGAATTATTTGTAAGATTGAAGGGATGTTTTGGGGTAGATACGAAATCCCACAAAGCCTTCTTTCTTTTCACCCATGGGGTAAGAGATGTATTGATAGGAACTGACAAAGCAACGTATGAAATACCAAGTGTGTCATTTGTACCTGAAATTGGAATAAATGTGTTAAGCCTACACCAATTGGCTTGCTAAAGCTTTGAAGTGCAAGTTAGCGGTACAACATGCGTTATTAGAAGAATGTTTAAAGAAGCAAATGAGGAGATGACAATGGAGGAAGTACTCGAGGTTCAGAATGCATATCTTGAAAAATACTTTCAAGAATTCATCACATCCACAACCAACGAAGGAAAAGATAGTGTTGATACTAATCTAATCAAGCAGGAAGACGAGATGCCACTCAAGTCTTCAAAAGGGAAAGGATTAGATAGTAACGAAGGGAATTCAGAATGCATTATGTGGGCTGGTTTGGATATAGATTCTGATCAAGATACTTACTCAGGGGAACAAAGATACAAGACAACTCACTGTTAATTCATTTGAAGGGTTCATAAGGTTCATGAAACTTGCAAACAACAACAAGGTTGTATTGAAGCATAGAGAAATCTTAAGGGAATGTTTCGAGAGTATGCTTAAATGGTTCCACAACACTTACATCGAGGGCGATGTAACTAAACTCATGCCTCCAACGATTGGTGGACATGAAATTTGCCTCTTCGATCTTTACAAATTGGTTAAATGCTTTGGTGGATATGAAAGATTGAACAACAAGAAGAAATGGGATGAAGTGTCTTTAGGCTTCGGATTCTCAGGATTTTATGGACTTAGGTTTAAAGAAATCTATGTCCACTATCTGCTGATCCTAGAAACTTACTTTGAGGTAGCGAAAGTAGGGCTGACAAGTACAGATGATTATATCAGGGAAAATTGCCTAGTGACAGGAAACAACAAGGTTTCAATGACGTCTGAGAACGTCAATAAAGTTGATATAGAGGGTACAAGTCGCAATTGGGAATGGATAACGAGCATCAAGTAAGAAAGGAAAGGTTGGAACTTCATCTCATGAAGACAAGTGAAGAAAACTCTTTGCCGTCTATAACATTAGGGGGTGAATGTTGGACCAATAATGTTATAAATGCAAAGTTAGGGTACTTAGCATATAATATGTTTATGTATTTTATGTTAATTCTGTATAAACCCAATAGGTTTGTTGGGCTGGGTTATTAGTAACGGTATAAACCGCTTAGTTAGGTTATAACATTTAGAAAAGTTGTGTCGTTTTCTTTATGGGAATCGGTATATCTCTTCATCAAAGGAACCGATTCATCTAGTATAAATAGGTAGGATTCTGTAATCAACATCCAATACATGTTCAATTACTATTAATTCTGTGTTATACTCAAATTGATATTCAGTTTCTATTATCATTCTTTGTGTATTTTTCTGTTACAAAGGTTCTGTCCCAACACCCTTGTTCTAAATGCACCAAATCAGATGATGAAATCCTACAATCTCAGGAATAGATTTGATCGAAGGCTGTTGTCTAACAGTTCTTTACACTGTCTTACGACATAATATGATTATCTAATACAATTTGAGCATAAATATTTAGTCGTCTTTTATTTGATTGCTTTTAGTCACTAGCATGGTAATATCTTGTTTCGAATTTATGATTTTCTGGCCTACTGTAGAAGGTGTTTTACGTTTTGACAAATGTAAGTAGACCGTAAATTTGGAATTTTGAATTTGTATCATAATTACAAGTAGAGTTATTAGAAAATCATTTTAAACATGTGTAATTAAAGAAGCCAGAAAGAACAAATGTCGACAATTGCTTTCTTTTCAACGATATAAAGCATATTTCATATGCCAAGGAAGCAAGTGTCATTATACTATAAAAAAAAGAAGAAAAAGACAACCTTTTTTTGCATATCTTTTTAACAATACCTTTAAGCACTAAATAAAATGATTTCTTAAGACTATGTTTAAAAATCTTAAAGCATACATAAGTAATGGTACAATAGTTTTGGCTGACATTTATTTTATTATTATTATTATTATTATTATTATTATTATTATTATTATTATTATTATTATTTGAACATGGTTGACATTTAATGGGTGGACAATTATTAGTAATATACAAACAAATCAATCTATCTACATTACAGTGTGTTCTCAAGTTGAGTAATAGGAGGTAAAGTAAATGAAAGTGATATTTGTTGTGTTCTCAAGTTTTAGTTGGGAAGTAAAGTGAAAGTAAAGTAGTGAAAGTGATAGGATTTTGTATTAAAACTTTCACCCCACTTTTGGGGTGAAAGACAATTTTACATCCTTTTAATTTCTTTACTCCCTCTTAATTTACTTTACTTTCACTTTCTCCTTATTTTTTTCTTGAGAACATAGTGTAAAAATAAGTAGATAACTCATTTACATAAAAATAAAGAATTTTACAATCTCTTATATAATACTCCCTCCGCCCTAAATTATAAGTCTTTTGGGTGTCTCAAAATACTTGTTCATTTTTCTATTTCAACCAATCACAAGACACTTTAGTGGAGAGAGAAGATGTTTGGTTGATAATAGATTAGTTAGTGAAAATTTATTGAACTTTGTGCAAATAGAAAATGGACTTATGATTTTTGATAGAGGGAGTAAGAGATTTCCAAATGTGATAAAGTAATGTTGAATCAATTAAAACTGAATTAGTGGAAGAGTTCAATTTGAAAATAGAGCATCCTAGTCAATTGAAAGTCAAAATTGAATTTCCTTTGGACAGACTTTAAAAAATCGTGTATAGCCAAAAAAAAAAGAGAAAAAAAAAGTTATATATAATAAAGGATTTTAAAGAAAAATGGAGGATTTGATCGTGGTATTAACAGCGAATGGATAATCAGCGATGAAGGATTTCAGTTTGATTGAATTAGAGAAAGATTGTCAATTAAGTAAGTAACTATAGTGTCTAAACCAACAGTCCTCTATATTTATTGCTCACACATTTTTTTTTTTTTTTTTTTTTTTTTTTTTTTTTTTTTTTTTTTTTTTTTTTTTTTTTTAACATCATTGCTCATACCCTTGAACAAGGTAAACTTCCTAATAAAGTGACGTGACGTGACCCATTAAATTTAAGTAAAGTTCGACTTTATAGTTAAAATATATTAACCCATTTTGTTAATTACTCCATCCGTCTCAAAATTATTGTCATAAAAAAGAAATCGCAAAGTTTAATAAAAATAGGACCATTATAAATCTCAACCACTAAAAGAGAATATTCCGTTAATATATTTTTACTTTTTACTTAAAAAGAAAAGTGGACAATTATTTTGAGACATTCCAAAAAGAAATATGGACATTAATTTTGAGACGGAAGGAGTAATTATTTAGATTACAAGCTGATTTTCTACTAGTTTTTTTACATTCAACACCCCTTATTCTATAGATATGTTTACAAAATTCATATATGAATGACTAAAATAATAAAAGACAACATTTTAAGTGATAAATGTATAACTTTTTGCATTAAGCACGACTGGTCCTCCTTAACCGAAAATCCTGGCTCCACCTTCCTTTGATCATGGTTACATTTTTTTTTTGGAAAAAGTAAACATCTATACCTTCACTAAATCAAGATAATTGAAGAGTACGTGTCACTATTGTAGACAAAACACGTAGGCTTTTCCTGACGTGGCTGCTTCCCCATTAATTTCTCCCCAGTCCCTACTACAACTTCATTCCCAGACATAACCCACGTTTCTTAGACTGTAACTGCTTTTGGAACTATTTTCAATCACTCTCAAATCTCAAAACTGCTTTTAACAAGAGGTTAATTAGTTGATAAACAACTTCTGATTTAGGATCAACCATAATCAGATTACCGTTAGTGCTTGATTAAAGATTCGTTTGGGTAAGTTTTAGGGTTTTAGTTTTTTAGTTTTTGTTTTGTTAATTGTCATGTCCTTATGATTCTATCATCGATTCGTTAATATGCTATATAGAACATCAACCGATTCTTATAAAACAAACATAATACTTTTGTGGATGATCTCTATGTTTCCAAAACAAAAAATTCATTATAATTTGTCTATTCCGACAAAGTTTTGTAATTTACACATATCAAGTGTTTGATGAAATGTCTAATTGAAATAAAAAAGTGTAAATTTCTGAAGTTAGTGATTTAATTTTTGAATTTTCTTTGTTAACAGTATGTTCACAATACTTCTTCTTTGGATGGTCGTCAATATGGCTTTTATGGTACAAGGATACATGGGATCATTATCCGAGTATCTTATTATCTGTAACTCCCAAGAACAAAGGTGTTTAATAATTTTTGCAGTGATTTATTATGAACAATTTTCTTTTATAACTGCTTCTGCTTAAACATAAGTACTTATAAGCTGCTTAAAAATAAGTACTTTTCGAAACAATGTTTGGATACAGATTTTAGGTTGAATATGATTGTAACAACTAACTTTAAATTTATTTGAATGTACGTGATATCAAATATGTAACCCTCAGCAATTCCAAACACCATTACTATATTTGATTGCATGTTTTCTGCAGTGTGGTGTGCATTGATTTGATGTTTAATCTTCTACTTCACATTCAATGGTTTGGAAGCTTTAATCTACAAGCCTGATGGTTACTTTGAAATGGTACATTATTTTATGCCTTTTGTTTATATTGTGTGTGACTGCTTGCGATGTGTGCAAAATAAGCTTGCTTTCTATGTAAATAGCGTGTAGTTTATATAGGTTGTTGCAGTTGTAGTTGAAAACTCAAAAAGGTTAGTTAATCCTGTTTCATTTTAATATTCGTATTTTGTAGAAACATTGAGACGTTTTATTCCGGGTGCTTCTTAAGATAGAATGTTTTCACTTAAGGTCTTCTATGTGAACACATTTTTAAATATTGATATATTTCCTATTGGCAGACCAGTTACATGAATGAGTATCTATTTAACTCGTGGCAACTTCATCATAATGCAATAAGTTATGGATAAGAATCTCTTAACTAAATTAGCAACATTAGTTTTTGCTAACATTATTTAATTTGAGTTAGAACTGAATTAATTTATCAATGTTATCGGTTAACATTTCTCCTTAAACGAGGTACATTTTTGTTTTATACACTTCGGGGTAATTCACATACTTGTGAATTGGTTAGGCTAACCAAATTGGCTTGTCTCTTAATCTTACTCCAAATAGGGGTCAACTTCTTTGTTTTTTTTTCTGTATATGAATATAGACCTACAGGGTCTATTTCCTTGCACTTAAAAACCTGATATATATTTACCTCAATTACCATTCAACGACCCTTATAATCCAGTCATTGCATTAATCTGTTAGGTGAGAGTGTCAGTTTTTATGTTACACAAGTCACTGCTGTACAAAAAATAATTGCGGTAAAATTGAGTCTACTGTTGTGGGACACTCTTCTGTAGTTGGCTTTTAATAGTGAACAGGACGTGCCAAACAGGCTGATGAAGTTTTAAGTAGTGGGGGGGAAGATTGTTTATCTAACAGACAAAACTGAAACTACAACTCCCTTATATGCTTTCACTTTTGGTTTTAATTATTGTTGATTTAAGATTTAAGTATGAATACTCATTCTGCTCTTAGTATTCTAAAAGCAACTACTTAACCATTTTATGTTCCATTATATGTCAAGACAAGAGAAGCTACAAACTATGCTGGTCGATTTTCTGGATATGTACTATGTGAAGATTAAACACCTGATGCTTATTTGGTATATATATATATATATATATATATATATATATATATATATATATATATATATATATATATATATATATATATATATATATATATATATATATATATATATATATATATATATATATATTTTGTTAATAGTAAAACATTAAATTAATATTTTTTTTGCGTGTTTTTCAGTCCACGGGGGAATAAGGATTTTCGTAATATCAGTTCTTCCCCAAGGCATAGAGTATATTACTTAATTTTATATGTTGGTGAATATTAGAATTAGTAAACCCGTGAGTGCATTAGGAGTGAGACAATTAGGGTTATTACGTAGCTCATGCTCAAGGCTAATATTGGTATATATATACTCATGTATTCCCTGTAATAATAATCAAGTAATACTATTATTCTTTTACCATTATTTACAGGGGATATCAAAGTTCTTTACCTCAAGTCACAACACACATACCTTTTTGAACATTGTGATTCCTCCATGATATCTAATTTTTTAGAAATTTTTTTATAGTACTTATCCTTGACCAGTATCATAAGTCTATCTCAATATGTTTTTCTGAACAAGAGTGGCGTAAAATTGACACTCAGAAAGTAGAATTGAACCCGAGAATAGTACTAGCTGATGTTGACCTTGAAACACGATTCACATAAATACTACATAAAAAAATGACAGCAACATATCACAAAATAATATTATATATAGTCTACAGGTTGGAGTATTTGTCTTTTATTCATCAAAAATGTATGGGTCTTATGTTCTTTTAAGGTACCTTACTACTTTAAATAATCTCATTGGCACATCATATATGCCTAATATTTTTTATAAATTCCATTTGCACATCAAAGATACACTTATATAGAGATTCCCAAGCAAGCTGGAAATTCTATACCAACTCGTGCATTTGAACAATAGTAAGCATAAAAATGCTAATTATGTTTTAAATATATGCTTTGCCATCAACAGTCCATTTAGTAACAGTTAGTTATTTGTTAATTGCTATGTTTTAGGTTGACTATTTGCTCTTTCTGATATCTTTTGGTATGTAACCTGACACATAGCCCTTCTGGTGATGCAGGTGTGTTCAAGGGTTTCCCAAGCACGACCATTTCACCACTATGGCGAGTGGAGCCAAATGTTGCCACTAATGCCACGAGAAGTGCGAGAGACTCGCATGCTTCTGTATGTAGACTTTTTACATCTTGACAATTACTTTCATAGTTAGTCATATGTTCTAAATGCCCTCCTAAACATAAATATATTTTGCATATTCAAACAATCAAATCAATATATGGATAATTTAGTAGCTTTAACTTAGAATATGACCCACACGGGTGGGGATTGCTTAATATATGTGTATTCTTTGTTCATGTAGCATATTCAGATTTCAACTACTATCATTAAGTAACCTGCTTCTAACTTTATGTCATCCATAGCTAAAAGTGCTATGCCAAATGAGTAACATTTTTCCAAATTTGGCTATTATGTGCTCTTGAATGTGCCATGTTCTATCATGCATAAACAAGTAATTGATTTGAACAAATATTACAGGCTGGTTGTGTAAATGATAAAAATGCAAAGAATGTGTTCAAATTGGGACGCGCCTTAGTGTGTCCTTCTTTTATGACGTTTGTTTGTTCGTCTTTCTACGTATCTTGTATTAAACAATTTTACCCTTTTGTGATCAACTACATTATACGAGTTTTTCTTACCAATCCACCTCAATGTAAAATGAAAAAAATAAAACACATGACCATCTTTTTTATGTGGCATGAATGGGCATATTGGGTTCGGATCAAGACATGCATCTCTTTTGTTAATTATTGACATTCTGCATCCTTTTTCGTGGTTCTTGCTTTTTCCTTGAGTATGAATCTGTATTTTCACTATCCATCTCCCAGGAAATTGGAACAGGCTGGTTGGGTAAATCATTGTCATTTTGGGTTTGGTCAATAATGGGTTTCAGTGTCTTTCAAGTTGCAAGAATGAATCATTATGGGTTTGGTCTATAATGGGTTTCAGTGTGTGTCAAACTACATATTGTACTTTATAGGCAATACATTGCTTGCTCAATCATACAATGTTTTGTAACATCAAGAGTTTAAGCTATAAAATGACTGTTTAGTGTTTCAAAATACCCGTTATAGTGACCTACAACTTTATAGATTGATAAGTGATTTGTATAATATAATAATATGTTGCTCATATGTGTTTTTTTTATAAAGGTAGCCCGTACTCTAACCAAAAAGGCTATAGATTATGCTTATTCAGTTTTGTGCGCATGCATTTATATTATGAGTTTGATGAGACTGCTGAATGTGGCTAACATACATTATCATCTCATGTGCTGAATATGGATACTAAAAATTACTTATTATCCTATTACTAAATTCGCTTATTAAACAAAGCAATGACACTTGGGAGTCTTGGATCCAAAGTCCAAACATATTAACCGTCTAATTTCCTTTGTTTCATATATCATACTATTTTAACAATTTCTATAGATCAGTACATTAGTTTCTCTTCTACAAGTTTGTTTCCTACTATCAAAAGGTATCAACATTTTATTTTTTCCTAACAATGAACCGTGTCGTATTTTTTTCAGGTGGCACAACCATTTAGATCCCGTTAAAAGGAAAAGACACATGGACACTTGAACAGACTAGGAGGAATCAACTCTCTGCATATTACTACCAGATTTATGGGAACAAATGGGCAGAAACTGCTATATTTCTACCTGGAAGGTACAAAATGAAATTTTATCTGGTTTAGTATGGATCAGTATAGAACATGTCAAGCGACTTGCATTCGATTTAATTTCCATCTCTAGAGAAAAGGGTGAATATGTTAAATATTTTAGAATTAAATTGCTACGATAAGGGCCTTCCAATAAGAAAGTACATAATATAACGTAATTTAGAGGCTGGCCACTTTCAACACGTAAGTAGATGGGTTGAAAGTTGAAACTGCTATTTTTGTATTATAAGCTCTTTCATTTACATAAATAAAATAACTGAGGTACAAAGGTTCAAGTACTCTCGGCCAAAAACAAAGATGAAGGTAAGGAACCAGTTGCATCGGGCGTTTGAAGGTATTTCTCATTCCTTTTAACGTTTGTATGATTTTGGAACTACTTTATTATGTCATTGTGCTCTTTGGTATCATTCTTCAATTGTTTTCTACGGTTAATGGTTTTTAATAAAGACTATAGTTTGTTTTTATTGTGAATGTTTGGGTTGAACAATCTAATATATAATATATTAAAACAAATAAACATAGTAAAAGTGAAATGGGAACTATGCTTTGTTTTCAAGTTGTTCCAAAAGTAATTGTTAAAAGGAGAATGGTGATGATCTTGGTAGAGTATCTTTGCTGTACACATGTAAGACTTTATTACCCAGTCCACACTTATGTACAGATGAATTTCAAGGTCCTTTATAGAGATATTAGGGGAAGTATTTTTTTTTATTTATTTTTTTTATTTTTTTTTGTCTCATCTTCTTGGCTTATACTAGCAGCCTAATGATATGGGGAAATATTCATGGTGTAGGGATATGTATTACTTATGCCATGGCGTGGTGCAACTTGAGTTAGGTATTAAATTGATGTCAATAATGGTTTATTTATGTGCTTGCTAGAGGACCCGTTGTGTGTCTCAACAATGATCACTTAAACTCTAGAACATCATCCTAAAATCACTCACACTGTATTTTATCTTTTACAGAAAGAGAAACAGAGAAATTAGATAGATGAGTATTCCATGAAATATGGCAATGACTTACGTTTCTTAGTATACACATTGCTACTGATTATTTTACCTACTAGGCTACTACTGATATGATATTTTAACTTTTAAATAAAACATATGATCCCGAAAGCGTAAGGCTCAAGTAGGACAGTTAGAAGGACCCAGAAATGCAGTTCTAATATAACACATCAAAATTAGACACGTTGCTACCGAGGCCAGTCGAACGGGTGAGGTAACAAGTCAAAGTTGGTTTTCTGTAGGGGTTACAACTTACAACTTTGTGTACACTCAAATATTGATCTTTAACAGCAGTAGCTCTTATTATTATAGTTGATTATCTTATTCTAATTATTTAATCACATTTAGAATGCATATCAGAATCATATGATGGCCAACTACAGTTCACGTTAGAATCATATTACATCCAAAAGCATGGAGCGTCAGGCAACTAGCAAAATATTTATGTTCAAAAGTGATTTATCACAATTCTTATCTTCCTTTTGCTTCTACTTTCTTTTGGTGTAGGACTATAATTGCATAAAAATTAAATAGCTTTTATTTTACCAGAGTGAAGCCCTTTTACCCCAAAAAAAAATAAAAAAATAACTAGCTTTAGTCAATATTTATATTTCAAAGACCCAACATTTTCAAGGCCAGCCAATATTATCCTTATTCTGATCATTTGTTCCATATGCAGTACTAATAATTTTCTTTATATACACTCATATGAGATTGCGAAAACTCCTACATCTCCAACTCGAAGTCTGCCGTCAGTATCACCACCATCAATGGTCCCTTTCAATAACAGGTCCCAGTGCTTCCACACCAGAAAACACCTCAGCTCATACTACAGTGAAGCCAAGACCACTTTCACCTTACTTTATGTATGTTGAATTGTTTTTTATATCTCTAAATTCCCGAATTATGTAGAACTTGAGGTAATGGGTCAAATGGGTTACTTTTAGACTTTTAGTGAGTCAGGTTGGGTAAAACTGCAAACACATTTTGTGGGTTTCTTGTCTTTTTATAAATAGTTAATTTGTGAAATATTGTTCCAAAACAATACCTAATAAATAAACTAAATTATGAACTAAAATTTTAGGAAAAAGTTACGCTTTAATCCTACTGGCTCCTTTTAGCTACATTATTATATGACCCAATTTGGTATTAAAGACAACTCAAATTGATCCATTTGTAAGGTAAGGGGGTCAAAATTCGATTAGAACTAATTATTTGTTTTCGTATTTGTCTTGTAGGTATGAAAGCTATAAGCCTCCCAAGTTCTCGCGCTCCTTCCAAGTAGTCACTTTTTCCCTGCACAAAATTGGATCAGGCATTTGAAGGTATTTCTATTCCTTTTAACTTTTTCTCTAGAACCTCAATTTGGAATCATTCACTCTATTTGTCTCTTTGTACAAGCGAAATAGCATAGATGAGAAATCTATGAAATATGGTAATAAGTGATATAAATTTCAACTTTTAAAACGAAATGTAGGATCTGAAATCTTAAAGCTCGAGTTGGACAGCTAGAAAGACCTAGAAATGCATGTTTGATATAACACATCGAAATAAGAAGCATTGCTACAATTTTTTAAGAAGAGTTAGATTTACATTTTGTTGCTTCAAGCAAAAAGTTGGGTGAGTCGAACGAGAGATAACAAGTGAAAGTCGGTTTTTCTTAGGGGTTAAACTAAATAAAATTTTGTTAGATTTTTACAAATGCTTAGTCAAATATGTTTTTACAAAAATTCAAGTGTGAAAACTTGCTTAGTAATATATATATATATATATATATATATATATATATATATATATATATATATATAATATATTATATAATTTTTTTAAATAAACTGATACAATATGGTCGGCGCTAAT
>LBNU01014281.1:0-14512 GCA_014162995.1 Artemisia annua | reverse complement strand
AAAATTGTAGATTTTTACAAATGCTAGTCAAATAATGTTTTTACAAAATTCAGTGTGAAAACTTGCTTCGTAATATATATATATATATATATATATATATATATATATATATATATATATATATATATATATATATATATATATTTTTAATAAACTGATACAATATGTCGAGCGCTAATTAATTTTTTATACAAACCTAACTGAGATTTATACTCTCATTTCACCCGACAAGTATAATTTTTTGTTTTCACTAATATATTCTTTTGATAATTTAGACCGTACACTCGCAGATATTGATTTTCGATGGGTTGTTTTATTAAAGCTGATTAGGAGGATTTTGTTATTATTAATTCTTATTGCATATAAAGTTACACTTAAAGGTTCAGAGATGGAAAATGAATAGCAGGGACATCTTTCAAGAGATATGAACCTAGCAACGCAATTAGTTCTAACTTGAGATATAATGGAAATGTGGTTTAAATTTGTGGACTTGAAATGTCCATTATGCCGAAAAGGAATGTTCGGGAATGTAGAAGGAAGCAAATGATGAAGGAAAAGTATGTGAAAGATTGTTGGGATTGTATCATTAAGAGTAAGGTTTCAAGGAACGACGCTAATAACATTTGTTGCGGGAAAAGATTAAAATTGTAGTTTTTTTTTCCCTTCTTTTTCTTCTAAGGCCTTTCTGCAAGTATTTAAGAGATGCGATGTTTTGTTTAGCTTGTATGGTTCATATTGTTGTTTGGTAGAGTGTATAGTCATGTGGAGTATTGTTTGTATGTTTTTTATTATTTGTTGACATTCTCATACTTATGAAAGGAAATGTTGTTCATTTTTGGTGTGTTTTGTGAATGATAATATTTCATCCACTCACAAAAAATGTGTTCATGTGGGTTTGGTTTTGAAACAATAGTAAGTGAGGAAGAAGTAAGTCTTGCTATTGCTCCGATCGAAAGCTATAAAGAAGAATAGACGTGGAAATTTGGATGTTTGGGGAGAGTTGGATAACGGGTAACAGAGAATTCAGTTTGTAACAAGTCCTTTTGGGGGTAGTGACTGTTTATTAAAAACACAGGACTCTGCTAAGTGGTAACACGATATATATAAGCGAGTTGAAGACGTCAATGAAATACAATGTGAGATAGGGATTGTCTTGGTCTTATATCAATTTTTCAGTTTTCGTTTTTGCTTCCTTCGGGTTTAGTTTTTATTAATATAACCGTCAATTGATTTACTAACATCAACTCTTTTTTACTTTTGTTTAGCTGTTAATTTATCGCCTACAAACACTTAAAATTTTGACACTCTTAACACATAATTACTTGCTTGTAACTTGAACCTATTATCATTCATTTCATATGTATTCACTATTATTACATATGACATCTTGAACACATAAACAAAACACCATCTTACTTTTTTACGACTACTCACACACTACCCACCGCAAAATGCATGCATTGTGCTATAATTACTATGTATTGAATTTTAAACACATTTTTATGATTTTAATAAGCTATTAAGAAAACCGTCCATCGGACGGGTTGAGACCTAGTTATATTAATTAAAAGATAAAGAAGATCTACAATTGAGGGAACTATAAAATTACAAACCATGGTTACGTATGTGTTGAAGTAAAAACCTTCACTTCGGCTTTGACTCGTGCGGGCTCTTCTCGGACTAAGTCACGCGACGTCCTTTGAGTTCTTACACAATGAGCAGACACGCGTTAGCCTCGTCTCGGGTGTAATCCCAAGATCAAGCACCGGCGTGAGAATAAGTATATGTGAAAGGCCAGGAGGCACAACATTAAATGTGTGAGTAAATGTATGTGTGTGTGCTAGTTGTTGATAATAAATGAGGTTGGGGGTATTTATACTATCCCAACCTTGATACCTGTTCTACTTTAGGAATAGACTCGCTAGTATATGCCTAGTCTACTTGATAGGTGTCAGATCATGTGTGGAGCATAATCCCATGAAATCCGGGTTGGCGGCGCAAGCACGATTCATAGCTTTAACCGGAGGATAAAGGGGTGTTGTGGGTAAAAGGGGAGGCCTTTCTTAATATAACCTTCGGTATCATTTCATTCGATCAATGTCGTCCGAAAACGTGAGCGATCAACCGAACGACACATGTCGTCCGGATACATACGCCAACAATATGCATACGATTTATGTGCCTAGTAAATGACAGGATAAAAATGACAAGTTTTGCCATGGGTCACAACCGATGACATTCTTTTACAAATATTAAACCCTTGTCTTAATTATTTTATTAATTTGAATAACAATTTGAAGGACAACATGTAAGTTGCAATCTTTTATATAAACGAAAACAACTAGATAATTATTCCTTCCTACTAAATAAACGTTTACTTCAAAAGTGCGTATAGTATATAGAGAAATATAGGACTATTACAGTATTACATTATGTACCAACACAATTCTATTTTCTATATCTATCATAAAAATTATTTGATTGCTTTTAGTTAAAAATGAACACCTAATTTGAACATTAGTTTTGAGATGACAAAACAAATGATATTTAGCCTCTTGGCCTTTAAAAAAGCAAACAACTTTTGAAAATTAAATGACGCAACATCTTGAAAAAACTGATAATAAGATCATGACAAATTACCCAATCTCTCCTAACAACAGTCAATTATCATACGACCATTAGATTATGATAATGATTTCAATTCCTATAATTCAAGTTATTAATTTTGTAAACATATCCAAATAACCCATTAATCTCATACACTGATACACGCCACCGATATTATACTAATGCTTTAACTAACTTATGTTAAAGAGTTCAAACTATATATACACGTGGTAATAATATACGAAAGAAAAAAATAATAAATAATTGTAACTTATTCGAATTTGAGCCATCTGCATCATTATTATTGTCAACTAACACGACAACTAGGACCATGCAATATTTTTCAAAATAACAATTAGTAAATATGAAATACAATAATAACGTCAACCACAAAGGTTCTAGTCTTGAAACATGTTTTAAGAATTTGTTCGATAATTAAGAATAGCAATTTTCCTCAAAATAGTTACAACCATCATAACTCAGTGACAATAGACAATGTCTTATTAGATGAATTACACGATGGGCATGTTTAGCGCGATAAATTGTGGAACATTATGGAAGCTTAAGATTATTGTGTTGAAAAATAAACTTTAGTTAAATAATCTTCGTTTGGGTAACAACTTTATTGTAGATTATTTTAGAAAAATAAGTTCCTATAACTAGATTTTAAAATATTTTGAAGATTATTTTTCACAAATTATGTTATTTTACACATTTAATCTAAAAATCCAACTAATTTACCAAATATCACCAAAAAGGAGAAAAAAATGTAATCTTTTTCAGCTTCAGCATCAACACCAACAACATTTACTTTTGTCAAACATACCTGATATATGTTTTAGGTAGTGACCATTCACACGTTGATTATAAAATCGATCTATGTAAGACCAACCAAATCAAATTTTAACCGGTTTTTCTATTTTCTTTTTTATTTTTAATGTTTGTTTTATTTTATTAGCGGAGCTTATGAGGTTATTAAAGAAATAAAAGGAAGTAAATTTATTTTTTATTATTATTTTTTTTAGCAAAATAAATTTACTTTTTATATTTTATGATTTTATTAACCTAATCATAAAGCATATAAAGTAAATTTTATTATCTTAACCCAATGCTTTTTAGTTGAAGTTCGAAAACAAAAGAACATTTGTGCATCTTCCAAACTAGCTTTCTCTTATTTTATGCATAATAGCTTGTGCATCATCAAAATTGTATATTTTTGTTGTAGTTTAACTAGTTATAATACCCGTGCACGCACGGGGTTTTTCTAGAAAAATTTAATTATATAGTATTATCGTTTAAAAACAGAAAATCTTATGTATATTTTAAAAAGTTTAGAGTATCAACATGTGCGAAAGTAAGAAAAATAGTTAGTAGAAATTCTAAATATAACCGTGGCATCGACCTTGTATTTGATTCTTGAGTGTGTCTCCTTATAATGTTATTGAGCCAAAGGTTCTTTGATCACATGAGTTTACACATAAATCAAATTTATTTTAAAATTTTTGTTTACTATATGAATATATAAGAATTTACCCGTGAAAGTTGTGATATAAGTACAACTAATAAGTATGCATGAGTTTTTCATTATGTATTAATATCAATTAATATTTTGTAAAAATTTTATTGGATGAAAGATTTAACTTTGTTTAGCTGACATAGATGTTAATGTTGTGGTTAATATTGTTGTTTAACTTTAACTATTGATATCATGTTGTACAAAATGTGTGAGTTTAGTAGCACACAATGAGCGTTGATAGAATTAAAATATACCCCGTAAAGTTTTTTAAAAATGTTTTTCCGGATATCCGTATATAAACTTTAAATAATAATTACATGAGTCGTTATAAGTACAATCGCGTATATTTATTTTCAATCACAGTAACTCGGACTTAACATTTGATATTTATATTACCGTTAATAATAATTTAACTGTATTTAATATTCAAACCCGTGTACGTATAGATTAAACTTTTAAATAGGATAACATGAGTTCTTATTTATATTTAACGTACATAGTAAAAATATATTTTAATAGATGAAAGTTTAAAACTAATATTTATTTTAAAAGTATTTAACGTATATTAAAACCAATTCGTACATTTATTAAAAAAATTAAGTTTAATGCATGGAAGTTTCAAACCAATATTAATACTCATGTAATTGTAAACAAAGTTCATATTATAAAGTGTAGGGTGTATAAAGTGTAAGGTTTTATTTGTTTATTATCTAAAGTTATCAAAAAACATGGAGATTTATAATTTTACACTTAACTCCATATAATATATTTAAAATTCAACTACTAATGTTTTATTAATTACCTTCTCTTTTTTTAAGTTTTTATTTTCATATATTTGACACCTATATTTTTATGTGTTTTTTTCCTTAATCAAATTTTTCACCAAATTTATTAAAGTTTGACCAAAATCAATTCAATTTTAACTTTTTATTGGCCAATCATATTGCTCGATTTCGCCTATGTGTCAAAATCGAGCATTCCTATTGGTCCAATTTTTTTTTTCCACTAAGATTGTTTTGTCAAAAAAACTCCGAAATGATGTAATTCCTTTATTATATAAAAGATGTATTGTCGCATTTTTGTAAAAATAAATAAATAAATAATAATAACTCAACTAATTTATTATTACACCATTTTGGGTAACGTAAATAAAGAAAGATTATTGTTTAAGTTATGTGAGAAAGCTGAGACTTTTGGCTTTGATTGTAGCTTAATTGGTATTTTTGTAACCATATTTAGAATTTTCTTTAGCCGTTTTAATTTTTTCATCTAACGAGCTTTAATTTATGTACTTTCTTAAAACTTTATGATCAATTGGTATGGAGATGAACTCTCAAATTGATAATCTGGAAAAAAAAAAAAAAAAGAAAAGAAAAGTGATTGACATGATTGTCATAGTTAATTTTGTGTATAACGAGGAATTTCATACATTTGACAAGATCAATAATAAGGTGGCTTGTGGTATGCGGGAGTGGCACTGTTGGTGTGGATTCACACACTAAAAGAGTTGATTGGTATGCAAAATGTAGTGACAGACGATTCCACTCTACCAAGCCATCTTTCAAAATAAAAAGCAGGCATTTTTTGTTTTTTGTTTTTTTTAAATAAAGTGGACTCTCTTTTAATCCACACAAAATTATTTCAATTAAACATATTTTATAACAAAAAAATAATAATAATTTCTTTTATATATTTTTAGAATATAATATTATACGATTTATATATTTTATCTCTCATACTTTTTTATCAAAACTTACACCAAATCCAAATCTAAATCCAAATTAATATCCAAAACCAACCCTAAGTTTCAAGAAAAATGACTTATGCAATCCATGTATGCAACAATAATTAGATTAGACATAAAAGTAGTCATATGACTTACACATGCAAATCATTTCCCAACTCAAAAATAACAAAATAAATAAAATAAGGGGGTGTTTGGTTTGAGAGTATAGGATCAGGGGAATGACTTTAATTTTGATTGTAATTGTTTCCTTGGTTCGTTAGTTTTAAAATTAGGAATGAAACCAAATCTCATACCCACAAAGCATGGTGGGTTTACAAACCTATAGTAATTTCCGTTAACAAACCAAACGCCGCATAAATAAGCTTAAGCTTAAACAAACAGCCTTAACGAAACAAGCTTAAGCTTAAAAAGACACGTTCCCGTGAGCCGCGTTCCATTCGCGTGCCATGAGCGTCAACAATAATACATCCAACCGTTGATCCAACCAGAGCCACATAAGTACAAGACAACTAAACAGACACAGACACACAGTTGAAATTAAAGTAGGTCCCATCATCTTCACAACAACATTTAAAATGCCTCGCTGTTCAACACTTTAAAAAAAAACTTTAACACAAACACACCATAATTAATAAAAAAACAAATCATTAAAATCATCACTATTCACAAACACATCAATACCTTCCCATCAATCCAAGCAAAAAATCATTTTATAAACTCAAAATCACTCCATCAACCAAAAAAATTTTATAAAAAAAAAAAAGTGATTATGTCGAAACAAACATATAAAGTATGCTTCTGTTTCCGACGACGATTCAAGCTAGCAGCAACAGAAGCACCACCGCCAATAAAGTCGTTATTCGAACAGTACTCCGATAGTAACGGGATAATGACGGTTGAGAATTTCCATCGGTTTTTAGTTGATGTTCAGAAGCAAGCGGGTGCTAGTGTGGAAGATGCGCAGGCTATTATGAATAGTACTGCTCATATTTTTCATCGCAAGGGTTTTAATTTAGAGACTTTTTTTAAGTATTTGTTTGGTGATTCTAATCCTGCTCTAGAAGATCGTAAGGTAAATTATTATTTTTATTTATTTATTATTTATTTTTTATTTTTTTTGGGGAGGATTTAGGAAAGTGCAATTATTATAGTTTACGGATCAAATGATACTAGATGTATACCCGCGCAAAGCGACGGTATATAGCGGCAAATAATTATACTTGCGGAATCGTGATTCTTGTTTGACCTTTAATGCATATCGTGTGTGTTTTTTAAAATTAATATAGTTGTGTGTTTTTGAAAAGTTGTCAAGTTTGATGAAGCTTAAGGTGTATTAAGGGATATTTAGGTATAATTTAGGCAAACTACATTAATTTAAGTTTTCAAGATTTAAAGAATGGGCATTCATGAGAGCATCCACTATAATAAACCTTTTATAAAGGTTTATACATTAATACATCAATAAATTTTAGACCTTTTGATTTTATAAACCTTTGCAACTTCATAAAATGTACTATTTTATTAACAAATGCATTAAATGTATTGAATTCATAAAGAGGTTCAAGAATTAGGACCTCTTCATGCCACGTAGATATGAAAATTGAAATAAATATAAACCTTTTCATCTTTCTTACACCTTTTCATAAACCCACCATAGTGGATGCCCTGAGTAGTATAGATAATTATCCGCTACTAAAAATAGATAGAGAAATTTTGATAAGGATTTCCTTTGTTTTAGAAAGAGAGAGAAATCAGTAATAAGTATGCTTTCACTGTCGAGGGACGGTTATTATTTTGGGACCAAGGGAGTATATTTTTGAGATATAAGTGGGCAGTTATTTTCTTTTTTTGGTTGAGAGTTTATGAAGTTGAGATATCGCATAGTGTTGTAATTGCAACATAGATGCATTGCTTTATGTAATTGTATGTAAAATTAGTAAAGTTTTGGTTGGTAGAAACTGTTTGGTGTTCGGCAGGTTACGTTACGTCTCAAGTGTCACTTTCCAACTCGTTTCCACTCTATCTACTAAGTGATTATCCTTAGTGATATTGCGTTTGGTGGGTTTGGAGGTCGAGGTTTAAACATTTGGTGTCATGGATTTTCACACTTCAAAGTCTTTGTTTGGTCAATTCGTAGTTGCTAGTTTTAGGGTCGTTAGTGTAAGTTATCAGTTTGGTCCGTAATGAGATGTTAGCGTGAATGTAATCCTTTCATCTTGATAGTTTAGTTTTTCAATAAATATATATATTTGCCTTTCAAAATTAAAGTGCTAGACTGTATGTTACATTTTGGCATAATGGTTTTGAATGTAACTGCGTGAAAATGTAAGTAGGTTCAATGATAAACATTGGGGATTTTGTCGTAAATTTGATACATTAATGTTCCATTTTAGGTTAAAGATAAGAGTACTAAGCCATTTTAATTAAAATTCTTATCAACAATACTAAATAAGCAGCTCAGCTCCCCTTAGCTGCTTATGAATAACTGAAAATATAAGTTTGTAAGCAGATTTAGAAAAGTGCAATTATTACACTGTTTATGGATTAAATGATACATACTTTTTTTCGGAAATATAAGTGGACAGTTATTTTGGGACAAAATGAGTATTGAATTTAGGTAGAGAGTTTAAGAAGTTAAGAAGTTGAGATCGGAATTATTACGAGAAAATGTAACATAGATGCTTTACTTTATATACATGTATGTAAAATTAGTAAAATTTTGGTTAGATTAAGTGGTAGAATGGATGTTACATTTTGGTATAATGATTTCAAATGCAACTGCCCGGAAATTAAGTAGGTTCAATGGTAAAAATTGGGGCTTTTGTTATAAAATAGACACCTTAATGGTCCTTTTTGGTGAATTAAAATTGAAATTATTTTCCTTGCTATTGTCAACCGGTAGCACGCATAATGGGTTAAATTGTGTGACATGTCATAACTTATGCTCACCTGTTGACTTGTTTTGCAAACGAGTTGCTGATTAGTCTTGATCAATTGGATAATTATTGCATTGTACCAAAGGGTTACTGTACTAACGATTCACGTCATTAAGACATCAGCAAAATGTGTCACATGTCAATATATGAGTATAGCTTATGACGCGTTAGACAGTATAACTTGCTATGCCGGTTGCGGTTGAAATAGCAACTTATTTCCATAAAGGTTCCGAAAATAGACTTGTTTCAACCTTTTTCAAAAAATTTCATTACTCTTTTTTTTTAATGTCTTAAAATGACAACTTATCTCCAAAAAGGTTCCACATTGGTCATTTTACCATTAGAAAAATGTCAAGATGGACTTGTTTGAGTTGTTCGTCTTTGGACAGTAATATAAATAGTAGTGTTAAACTGGTAATGTTGCACTATCTTCAATACGCAGGTTCACAATTGTCTTAATATATACTTGCTTGCCTTAAAATAAACTGAAATGTTCAGTTGGAACAAGGAAATCCATACTGTTTCTTTTTTCCTGAATGTGTATATTTAATGATATTTCTTACCCTATTCAGGTTCACCATGATATGAATGCTCCAATATCTCACTATTTTATCTTCACCGGTCATAATTCCTATCTAACTGGGAATCAACTAAGCAGCGACTGTAGTGACGTTCCCATCGTTCAAGCGTTGGAAAGAGGCGTGCGAGTCATTGAGTTGGATATTTGGCCTAACTCGAATAAGGATGATGTGATCGTTCTTCATGGAAGGTATGGTCTGTGTATGTTATTGCTCATTCTTATAATAATAATTTTTTTGATATGATAAAAGTCATTCAGTGCATTTACGTTATTACATCTAGCAGCAATAAATTCGTTAGACTTACTAGATATCGTCAATCTTGATTACTTATTGGTTATGTTATATAGGACATTGACCACTCCGGTTGAACTGATCAAGTGCTTCAGGTCCATTAAGGCTCATGCCTTCAATGCATCTGAGTACCCTGTTGTAATCACCCTTGAAGATCACCTCACTACAGATCTTCAAGCTAAAGTGGCTAAGGTGAGTTACTATGATTCGGTGGAGTTTGGATGTGCATTTTATATTAATAGAATCAAATAATTGGCGGTAACAAATGGATTGTAAGAGATGGTATTTGAATGTGTTTCCGTTGTTTGAAGTTTTAATAAATGTTTTACAAGATTTAACAGTTAAAGAAACTAATGTATAATATGACCAAAAGTACTTTTTTGCTGAAAATTGATATGTCTTTCGGGATGAGAGTAAATTCTATCAATCTAGGTTGAATGAATGGGATAATTAGGTAACTATCAAGTTAGTACCTAAAACATAATCACAAGCATAATCTTTATATCCAAACATCAAAATGTCAACAGTTTGATGACTTTGGTAACAGTTAGTATGAAGCTGGTCATCCAAACCGATAAGAGGGGCCCTGTTTATTTAAACATTTGAATCTGATTATTTTCAAGACTCAAGCACAAATGGCCACTTAGTTTATCTTATTTACGATCTATTAGGACTTGACTCGATTTTTAAAATGAAATTTTCTAGGCCTTATGCGTCATCTTTATTTCATTTGTTTGTTTTGTGACTAAATTGTAGATGGTTACTGAAACATTTGGAGAGATGCTGTTTACTCCAGATGCAGGGAGTTTAGCTGAATTTCCTTCTCCAGAATCTTTGAAAAGAAGGATTATCATATCTACTAAACCTCCTAAAGAATACCTTAAATCAGAAGAAAGTAAGGCAGGTGGTATGGGTTCGCAGAGAGAGAAGAATTCAGCTGCAGAGGCTTGGGGTGGTGAAATTCCCAGGTTTAATTCCAGGATTACTGCTGACTTTAAGGTAGTAATATATACTTTACTAATTCATTCAATTACATAATTAGGAATATAAAGTGGGTTCGTTGCTAATTGACAATGGTTTAGCAGGAGGACTTGGAAGAAGAACATGAAGAGGAAGATTTACAAGATGACCATTGCGCCCCCGAATATAGGAATTTAATAGCTATCCATGCTGGAAAGGGTAAGGGTGGTTTAGATGATTGGCTGAAGGTTGATCCTGACAAAGTCAGGCGTCTTAGCTTAAGTGAGCAAGAGCTTGAGAATGCAGCTAAAACTCATGGCCCTCAGATTGTCAGGTATTGGTTAAATCTTTATGACCTAAGTCCTAATATACTTGTTTGCAAAAAAAAAGGTCTCTTTAAAATGTGGCTTGCTTTAGGTTCACTCAGAGGAATATTTTGAGGGTGTATCCTAAGGGGATACGGTTCGACTCATCTAATTACAACCCGCTGATTGGGTGGATGCATGGAGCTCAAATGGTGGCATTTAATATGCAGGTTAGCCATCTAGTACCCTTTAAAAAATTTGTTAGCCTGATCTCTAGATGAATAAGTAAAATTGTGTTCCTGTGTTTCATATGCTTATATTGTGACATTAAAGCCAAGTTTCCCCCGGTTGTCCTTTTGCATTAGATTAGAGGTGGAATAATGGGTGGTTGGACACGTGGGTAACGGGTCAAATTGACTCATTTTAGCACGGATGAAATGAGTAGGGTTGGGCTGACTTGTAAACATTTTGTCTTGTTTGAAACCAATTCGGTGTCAAAGAGTGATGTCCGGTTTTAGTGTATAAACTTGCACTAGTTAACTAGCGTCATGATGGCTACTAGGCCGGTAAAGCAAACTCTATAGGTTTATTTATTTTACCGGGTGCAGGATGTTCCCCTTTACCCAAAAAATATATATATATATATATATATATTTATTTGTAAAGGTGATATCAATTATGGACTCTAAAATCTGTTGGGAGATAAATGATATTAGGGCACTTATACAATACAAGTGTCGACGTTCTGTTTGAAACTATAGTTTGGTTGGATGTGGACTGATAAAAGTAATAATTCTATGTCATGTCATGTTGGAGAAGGATTACTTAGACGTGATTTGAGGTTTTGAGCTTCCATTGAAAAGTTTTCGTTAAGGTCTAATGTAGGTATATATTTGTGATAACCTTGTGATACAATTATGGATCCATATCGATAACCTTGCGATATAAATATGGATCCATAACCCATGTTTGCATTGGTGCCAAAACCACCGTCAAGGACTTCATGTCAAGATAGTTGATAAGGGGTCTATTGGTGGAGCCAAAGTAGTTGTATCATGTGGTATATGTATGGATCTATAATCAAAACAAAGTGATTTGGATCAGGGATATCTGCCACAATCACAATCCAATCAAACACAAGGACATTGAGGAATTATTCTCGTGGGAGCTTAAAACCTAGGGAGTTAGATACATTTCTAAGCTATTCTTCACAACGAGTTATAAGTTTTAATTCACACGTGAAATACGATCCAATGACGATAGCTTAAAGGAAACTTTAGCTATATTATTATTCTTTAATGTTACTAGACCATAAAAACATACTTCAATATTATTTAATCTGTACAATGCTTAAGTATGGCTTACCGCTTACACCAACCGCAAGCACATACGATTCAAGTGGTGGATGATCTGTATATTGACCTTGATTAACGTTGACGAAGCTGAATTGACCATAGTAAATATGTAGTCATGATTACTGGTTGATAATGTGCTGATCATGGTTACAAAAACGATACTATTAAAATAAATAGATCTTTAAAATAAAAGAGTATTATTTCAAGTTTTCAGCTCATATCATAAGGAAAGCAAAAGACTTTACCCATAGGAATATTTTTCCTTTGTTTCTAAGTTATAATCTGTCACTTTCTTCATCTTTGATATACTGTCTTATAGCTAAAGCGCTCCATCAATCTTCTATCTCTTTCGCAATACATATTTAGAAGACTAGAAGTGGATTGTAAGTTTCTGTTATGTTATAAACTTGAGGAAACAAAAGAAAATGTGGTTGCAGACTTGCAGTGATGCAGGACTTTATCACTGTGTTTGTAATTGCTGTAATTGTGTAAAACTTTTAGGAGTAAAAATGACATTTCATGGTTCTTGATCTCCATTAAATCCATTTTTATGTTAAAAACCCTGAACACTTTCTCTTTTGATTTACCTCTTCCATACAACAAAAGGGCTCTTTAGGAATTAGCCACCTGACAATAACAAATTTTTGTTGACAGGGGTATGGAAGGTCACTTTGGGTGATGCAAGGAATGTTCAAGGCCAACGGTGGTTGTGGATATGTTAAGAAACCCGAAATCTTGATGAATAATGAAGCCATCTTTGATCCTAGAGCTTCATTACCTGTCAAAATCACCCTCAAGGTAAACACGCAACCAATTTCCATTCTTCTAAACGAATTACCCTCTGTGCACGTTTTGTAGGTCCTGTCTCACTTCATTTATAACTAAACCATATAATTTTGGAACCTCACAATGCGACTTTTAAATGATTGCATGTGGTTCGACGTCTTAATGCTAACTTGACAAATTAAACCTCTTTTAATGCTTTTCAGGTAACTGTGTATATGGGTGAAGGATGGTATTATGATTTCAAACATACGCATTTTGATGCTTACTCGCCTCCAGATTTCTACACAAGGGTAAGACACTTTACGTAATATTATTCAAATTTTGGCCTTTTGCAGATCATATATCACTTTATTGATACATACTTTTAAATAAATCACAAGCAATGATTTGACAAAATAGTTCTAAGCATCCAAATCGCATGCTAAGAAATACATTGTACAAGTATGCTCCTGTAAATTAATACACTTTCGCGACTTCCTACTCATTTCCTTTAGACCTAACCTTTCGATTTTACCCTTTTGATACACCCGTTTATGGATAATGCATAATCCAAATCGACCCATTCATAGGTATATGGGTTATCGATTGAAATTGACACCTCTAATACAAAACTTATAACTTTGTTTTTTGCAGGTTGGAATTGCTGGAGTACCTGCTGATACCATAATGAAAAGAACAAAAGCAATTGAGGACAACTGGATCCCGGCATGGAACGAACAATTTGAATTCCCATTATCAGTTCCGGAACTAGCTATCCTTAGAATTGAAGTTCACGAGTATGACATGTCAGAAAAGGATGATTTTGGTGGCCAAACATGCCTACCAATTTCGGAGCTGCGTAAAGGAATCCGTGCAGTTCCACTCTACAGCCAGAAAGGCGACAAGTACAAGTCAGTAAAGCTACTTATGCATTTCGACTTTGTTCTGTCTGTTTGATATGTTACAACTCGGGTTTCTGTTTGTGTTTCTTGGCTTGTCGGCATGTTGCTGAGAGCCTTCTTGTTGTGTGTATATGTATGTCTGTATGTTATCTGTCAGAGTTGATTATATGTGAATATGTCTGAGAACTGTTGTACAAACCCCTAAAGAATCTATGTTTTTTGACAGTTAAGTTCGTTCCTGGTATGAAAAAGTTTAAAATATCTCCTGTTTTCAATTTGATTTAGCTACTTTAGGCCTTTAGCAATTAGCATCCTTCACTGTGTCTCACTCAATGCCGAGTTCCAGCTGATAGAACCTGGTTTCTTTAACCTGATTTGGACCAAAAGGATTGATTTATGGTTTTATACTTTTATAGAATTACATACTTTTTTTTTTCTTTCATCAAAGTCAGAATGCATTTATTCCACGCTCAGAATTAAAACCGCTTAATCAATTCTGTGCAGAAAGTCATTACGATATGATTAGGTGCATTAAGCTGAAATGTTA
>LBNU01014279.1:18933-53652 GCA_014162995.1 Artemisia annua | reverse complement strand
TCATAGGCAGAGTCAAGGCCTTCTCTCTCTCCAACAGCAAAAGTTTCAAACTGCTGCTTCAACAAACTGGTATGCATCTTCTTGGAAGCTTCATTGCCTCCAAATCTGGTCTTGATAGCAGCCCACAACTGTTTTGCATCCTGAGCATTGTGAAACTTAAGTAGATGACTGTCAGGAATGGCAGACAGCAGTATGTTGAGAACCTTGTCTTGAGCCTTCTTGACAGCAGCTGGTAGAGTAGGTTTAGGTGGTTTAGTTTGGCCTTCAACATGTACAGGTTCTTCTAAGACTTGGTTGCCATTGACAATGATATCCCAGAGAGAGGAATCAGTCATAGCAATATACTGCCTCATCTTCATGCTCCATAGATCATACTCTCCCTTCTTGACAATAGGAATGCGAACTGTGGCGATGGAAGTCATCTGAAAGGTTTCGGATGTTGACATCTTTGTTAAGTTGATTTAGCTTAAGGTATAGGGTTTCTTCTTAATAAGAGTTTCTACACAAGCTCTGATACCACTTGTTGGATCGTTATACTCTGACCAAACTATTATATAGCTTGTTAAGGGTTTAGTAGCCTTGGATAAATCCTAATCTACTAACAATGAAACATTAAATTACTCTATTAAGTATGCGGAATTACTTAACAAAGCTAAGAAGAATTAACCAAACTTTGATTATATTAACACCTTAAATCTGCTTATAGAATGCAGACTATTACAACTCTAACTTATCTCTAAATCGTATTCGTAAAACTCTTATCTCTAATGGCAACCTAGGGATCCTTTTATAGGCACAAGGAAAACCCTAGTCGGTTTACATAACTTGAACGACAAGTATACAATCTCTAACTATAGAATATTCTAGATTACATAATATTCTAATTCTAATAATATATTCAATCTTTATCTTTAAGCAGTACTTTGACTTATCAACGAGCAGTACTTTGATCACTAGCAGTACTTTGACTTTAATACTTCAGCAGTACTCTGAAGAGCAGCACTTTGATATCTAGCAGTACTTTGATCTTTTATACCCCAACAGTACGATTCAGTGCGCCTTATCTTCGGAAGAAGAGAAATCTTCTTGGTTTTTGATCATCTTCAACAACATGCTTCATGCTCTCTCCATGTTCGTTCATTCATCAAGTGGATCTACCTTTCTTTGATCGAATTCTTATACACTTGGTCAATCAAAAATTACAACCTCGTTTGCAATTTTTGAGGGGGAGAAGGGTGAATGAAAGACATGATTGATAGTATTTTTCATTCACTTGCTACTCGGGTGAATGAAATACTTGATTGATAGTATTTTTCATTCACTTGCTACTCAATCAAAAATGGCAAACTTCGTACGAAATTTTTGAGTGTATGCTTATTCACTTACTTTGAATGCAATTTTTGATTGAATAAGCACAAAAATCAAAAATTGATCAGACACCTAATGCTCCATTTACTAAGAATGACTAGGATTTATGTTTGATGTATACTTCCAAGCTTCAACGAATGGTGAACATCTAGTTTCTGAAGCTCCTTCTTCGGGTTCTGTTGGCTCTTGGTTCATCTTCTTCCATCTCCATTGAGCTAGATGCATTAGGTTGAAGTATTTCTCAGAATACTCACGAAACCCAATCTCCAGTTATTCTTCAAGGTGTTGATGATAAGTATCATGATAATGAAGCTGCACATGAATAATGACCCGTCTTCTGGTACTTCTTTCCCAAAACCGGACTCTGAAGAATCCCTTCTTCACGGATTATTGTTCCTTCTAATGTGCACTCTATAAATCAACCACAAGAATGTAAAGAAAATGTCGGCTAAGATTTTGGAAATGGAATCTTAAGTGATCACAAGAGTTTACTTGGTATTGTTTATTTGAGATTGAAGTGAAATTTTACGGGCATGTGTACTTAGTATCTTCAGGATCCTTGTTCGAGCATTTAATCTCTACATTGACGATGACTTGGGTATCTAGTTATTTTGGTAACTCTTCTCTTCTATTGCCACAAAATAACTATCACATTCAGTGTCACAACTCACATGAAGTTGTCGATATTCAAGAGATGATGTACGTCTTATACTCGATGGTTGGTTGGTTGAAGAGTGTAGAGTACTCAGGGATTCGATGGATGAAGTCTCTACACTGCTCTTTGTCATACAATAGTGCAAGCTTAAGTCACAAAAACGGGGAATTCTACTTCATTTTCAAGTTGGGAATATCGGGTTTACTTCACAAAGTGGTCATAGCAATAGCCGAATGAATATAAGGGTTGACAATGATAGTCAGAGAGTTTTTCTGTAGCAGTTGATTCTCGCAGGATACATCTAAGCATATGTTGTTCTTCTCAAAAAATTTCAAGTTGTATGTGCATATAATGTGTGGCTGATTCTGAAGTATCAAAAATAGCAAAGGGGAAGGAGACATACATCGGAACGCACAACGAGTACACGTGATGAGCTTTATAATTCTTCCTAATTGAAGTTATTCCGGGAAGTTAAATGTCATAACCGCAGAGAAGATCAGTGTTCAAACTCGTTCTTTTGGTGTATTATTCCTCCTACGTGGGGGAAGAGATGTAAGAAACAGTTTTTGATGATAAAAGAGGTACAAGTGTGCTTCAGGTTTTTGAGCTTCATATAATGAGACTGATTGCATCACTTCAACTACTTGGGGGAAGTGGTCTCTGGATACTTTTGGTACGCATTACTTCAGCCTTTCAGCTGGAAGAAAGATGAGAAGAACTATTCAAGCGTGAGATGATACTTTGCTAAGCTACAAAAGCTTTATAATGAGGAGGCTAAAATTCGATGATTTGATGGTGCCTTGTGATTAACTCAGCTGTGAGATTCTAGTGATTTGTTAACTACTTGCGCTTGGTGAATTGTTGTAACTTAAGTCGTTTCGATTAGTCTGATTGTAATTTGACGTTGTGGGTTAATCCTTACGACTTGACTCATTACGATCGGATCTATTGTAACTTGACTTGTCGCAACTTGACACCTAGTGCAGATTGTGACTTATCCAAGATCTCACTCTAAGTCATAATCGCATATCACACCTTTCGGTTTCTTTTGTTGACTTTAGTAAAATCCCGGGAGAGAATCGATCTCTCGGTTTAAGTCACAAGAGTTGTAAAACTCCGCTTAAGATTATTTCATGGCATCTACAGCTTCAGGAACCTCAAAAGCTTTGGGGGTGAAAGTTTAAGAAGTGTTGATTACTGTCTTCTTCAATGTACCGAATAATTCTCTCTGTTTGGTACTCATGTCAACATCTTCTTAAACCAATAAATAGTTGCTCAGGGCTCAAGAATTTCATGAATAAGGTTATCGGGATAGTTAGATTCGGGAACTACCAGGTTGACACAATTATGGGTTATGGAGACTGTGTCGTCGGTGACTGTGAAATTTCTAAGAGAATTGGATGGTGTTGATCTTCTTCAAGGCAAACGTGTCACTACCGTGTACACCATCTCTATTTGTTCAGCTAGTCAACTGCGCTAACGAAAGAAGCATGCCCACAAACCCAATACTGTCAACATCTTCATAGGAGCTCTTCATAACCTACAAAATGACTACCAAGATCTGGAAAGGTTAAGAGCTAAAGCGATTATTGAAATATTTGGTGGTTATGCTTCGGATCATAAGGGATGCCGAATCTACGACATACGACAAATCTTGGAAACCATTCACGTTACATTCTATGAGCATTCTGAGCAAATGGCTTCTGCACACCTCAGTGTAGGACCCGCTTCTAAACTTGTGTCTTCTGATTCAACCAGTTCAGTTATTGTATCCCACTCCTGCATGTACCTTATGCACCATTTACCAATAAAGATTTGGAGATCTTGGCTAATCAAGTGGTTGATGAATACTTTGAGCCTCCAATTGGTAATACATCGGTACCACCAGCCATCACAGCTCTTGTTCCAAACGATCAAACTGGTCCATCTTGTTCTTCTTCAATGGCTCAAGACGCTCCATCAGCAAGTCATTCATCAACTTCATCATACATACAATCTCCTTCTGTACATCAAGGTACTGCAGTCGATGATTCATTTGAAGTAAATCCATCTGCTCCACCTGATGCTGCTCCGTTCAAAGACAGATTTGCTCCTGAATCTTCTTCTAAAGCTTCTTCTTCAGGAGATCTCAACACAAGCACATCAGTGTCCTAACTACAACCACATGATCTTCACTATAAGGGGAATTCTACTCAAACGGTGTCCACTCGAAGGCATCTGGACATACTTGCCTTATGGTGCTTTTATAATTCCATACAATTCTATCGTCTCTAAGTATGGGAATTGACACTATCTCCAGACTGTACAATGATTAGTGCTCTTAGATGGATCCTAAAATGAAATCTGATGAGCATGATGATGTTCTGTGCACAAGGCAAGGGTTGCTGCTAAGGGTTATCATCAAAAGAAAGACATTGGTTTTGAGGAATCGTTCACTCAGAGTGTTTCTATCAAAGTTATCAGAATGTTTCTCGCCAATACTGCAAGTCAGGCAAATGGATTCTCCAGTGATGTGGTGGAACTTCACTTCGCAAGGACAGAGTTTCAACTGGCAAATTTCTTCACTAAAGCACTCCCTGGAGAACGGTTTCGATTTATTCTCCAGTAACCTGGTTTGGAGAGTCTCATGCCAGTATCACTCAAAAGTCTTCAGGAAGGGAATGAGGAGTAATGGATTCTCTTCAAATATCCTTTTATACTTTAAAAAACTCAGAAAAGCATAATACAAAAATATAAAACCTATAAAAAACATAAAAATCTGAAAAACTCAAAATCACCAAAAATATATGTTTGCTTAAAATTATGGTTTGCTATTACTTCAGATAGCAACCCGGTTTTCAAAATCCGTGTAAAAACACGTTATCATGTTTTCACTATGTGCGGATTATCCGAAAGGTTGTACGCTTCAGTGCAGCCTTTCTAGTAAAAGAAGAGAAGTCTTCTTTTCCCAAAATCTCTTTCTTCTAAATATTCTTCAAAAGAGATTTTGTGGTGTACAAGGTGGCCATTGGTCTTAAATTTTCTTGTATACGTTACCACTCACATTAATGGCTACTAAACGTTAAAATGGAAAAACGGGTCATTAATTGAGGGGGAGCGTATGTGCTCAAAATTTCTGTACCTTTAAAAACTTTGTGCACCAGCCACAGTAAAAACTCAAAAAGTGTCTCAAAATCAGTAAACGTTTAAAATTTTGCCACATGTCTCTCCAAAGCTTTCTCGAAAATCAATTGGGATCACTAAATCTCAAAAGATTTGAAATTTTATGATCGGGGGAGAGAATGTGATTTAAATATAAAAACTGATTTAAAAGTGATGTTTTTGGACTCATAAAGAATGTTTGTGGACTATCGAGAACGCTCCCTTATGTGCTAAAATGTTAAAGATTTTGGATTTTAATCATAGCACATATTGAGGGGGAGCAAGTGATTAAATGTGATGTTTTTGGACGTATAAAGATGTTTTGGACTCAAAAGATCGCTCCCTTATGTGCTAAAATTTTAAAAGATTTTGGAGCATGAAATAAGCACATATTGAGGGGGAGCAAGTGATTTAAAATGATGGATAAATGCTCTCTTTTGCAAGCTCACCCGTATGTGCCAATGTTTTTCAAAATTGATTCAATCAATGTGCACATATTGAGGGGGAGCAAGTGGCTAAGAGTCTTTCGCGGGTTTTTTACAAATTCAAGTAAAAACCGTGAATTGCTTATGACTCAGAATTTGACTCATGAATTGACGAAACATGAAAAGTCATGAATCGAAAAGACTAGTCCTGGCCGGGTAATAATTTCAAGCTGGTCTAACCAGTGATGTAAACGTGTCTCGAAGAGGACTGGTCAAAATAGATAGTACCGTTTCGAGAAACTCATCTTAGATATATACTTTGACGGGTCTAACTTCCTTTTTAAGGAATGTTAACAACTTCAAGTTAGTTATTAGGGATAGTTATCACCTAAAAGCTGATAATGGATCCCTTTAACTAAGCAATGTAAACGCGTCCCTCGGGTATATGTTTATTTAGAGCCGAACAATTCAAATAAGTGCAACTCACCCCGACATGTGCAAATTTCTTTCTACATATAAGCACATGTCAAGGGGGAGCATTTGAAAAGTGATAAAACTCTCAAGGTGTTAACAAAAATGTGTTTCTTTATCATAAACACTTTGAGAGAATTTTCAATGATTTTGGTTATATGGCGAATGTGGAAAAATACCAAAAGACCGACCACTTTAATTTAATGCATGGAGTTATAAGGATGGTTAGGTTAGGTATATNAAAGTGATAAAACTCTCAAGGTGTTAACAAAAATGTGTTTCTTTATCATAAACACTTTGAGAGAATTTTCAATGATTTTGGTTATATGGCGAATGTGGAAAAATACCAAAAGACCGACCACTTTAATTTAATGCATGGAGTTATAAGGATGGTTAGGTTAGGTATATGTTCCCATGATCCACTTGAACCGGAGGGATCTTCCCAGGGACAATCCAATAGATAGATTAGAAGTCCTTAGGAATGATTGAAAAAAAAGGAGAAAAGTGAGAAAGGGAAGAGTGCCGACTGAGACTGAGCTAGGACTGCAACAAAACCAACAAGGTTCTAGTAAATGAAGTCTCGGTAAGCACTGAAGGGGTTGAAGAATTAAAAAGAAATGAATTGAGAAAGGGTGAAAAGAAATAGCCCTCCAATTATTCAACCTTAGGGCAGAAACCGGGTTCAATTCATATGCTACTGATTGTTACCAAGGTAACATCGGTATTGAAGATAAAGACGTCATGGACCCAGTGACGCACTGTCCTAAACCTCCCAGCCACTCAAGTTCTCTTAAAAGAGCTTGTTTCATTCTCACGGAGAACCGGTGTAAACTATCGACTAGTCTCTTAGAGCTAGTTGATATTGAAACAGGAGACCCCTCCCTAGTCTCCGAATAGGATAACCAATGTGCACTTATCGAGTCTAGAGCCAAGAGATGCATCAAAAGATCTCATAGGAACACTTGATACTTCTACACTGGTTGTTCAACATTAAGGACACCAGTTGTAATATTTTGAGTCCTACGCAGATCTTAGCAATCTGCCAAGAACACTTATGAGGGAATATACATAAGTATTTCCCAGTGATTGAGTGGAAACTCCTGCCAGGGTCAACATCAAACAGCCCTGACAGCAGGTCACTTCGGTAATCTCTTGTGGGTTACGCTTAGTGTGTACGGTGGTGTTCCAAAAGGTCTACAGTCGTGGGGTGATCTCCAGCGACTCACCTAATCGTTGGTGTACTTCGGTATGTCAGTGAAAGCCCTTTCGGGGGCATCCGATTAGGAACGGCCTTGGTAAGGATTAGAGAAAGTCTTCACACTATGCTGTTGACGATCTCGAAGTCCGAACTTGTAAGTGCCGGTATGTTTATTACTAACCAAGTTTTATGCAGCTCAACATACCAAACTTACCATGTTCACCACCATCACTCTAGTTCCACATGCTCATACCAACATCTAAAAGGAGACGTCAGAACTGTTCAACCGGGAAGATCTACTCAACAAAGATGTATGGGCATGTTGGAAAGGCGTAATCACACCAAAGACAAAGAAGTTGACGATTGATGCCGATTGCTGAAAAGATGCAGATTCATCATCTCATGCTTACACTTCAACATCATAACTTAAGATATCATGATCAAAGAATGGGCTTCGACTATGCTTCCACAACTCTGATGCAGAAGATCATGATCCAGAAAAGTGTAAGCATGACATCACAAAGATAATCACAACATCACAAAGAGACACATACACTCAAAGATGACTTGAAGCTAATTATATGGATGAAGAGCGAATAGCAAAGTCAAAAGATCATCATATACATCAAGGAAGTCATCTTGAGTCGTTTATCCATGAAGAATCAACCACTACGAGCTACAAAAGAATCTTCAAAGATCTCAATACAAGAATTCAAGAATCAAGATCTAAAAGGGTGACCTCTCTTAGGGGGAGATTGTTAGGAATACGATTTTTGTATAAGAAAGATTCGGTCACCCCAGATATGATTAAGCATTGTTTAGCTCGTAGTAGTTACATTAGTTAGTAACAGGTAGTTTAGAATTAGATTAGTTCGCGGAAGAAGGACGGGTCTTTATCCACTGTATACCTGATCCGCAGCCCAAGTGGCAAAACCCATGTATATAAACCCTCTCCATCCTTGGAGAGGGTAAGCCTTCTCTCATAATTCTATTTTCTTTTTTTTGGTTTTTTCTCAAGGCTTCATCTCTTTCTCTCTCTAACTTTCTCTCTCTACATTTCTTTCTTCTTTTTCTTACTTACAACGAACTAAACCACAAGCATAAATGTGTTTGTGAGCTTATCTAGTATCCTACACTACCCACTCATCCTCTGGTTCTAATTCTCCGGAAGAATTAGCCCAAAATATCTTAACTAACCTAGGATTAGAACTTTCCCCGAATGATCCCTATATGCAAGCATATAATGGGTATATGCAAACATCTGGTGGAGACATTCCTACCGTACCCACTATAACCCCTACCCCATCTATACTTCACTATAATAGTCAAGATTGTAACACCCCCATAATCGGGATACGGAGCGGAATGAAAGTTGGGTGTTACTTCATGGCTCAACAGTTTAATAGTAGAAAACGATTGTCAATATAGTCGTTTTAAAAGATTTATCATTCGAATTTTTATAAAACTCAGAGTTTACAAAAGGAGGCCCCAGTGGTTTCAAAGTTTGTTAAAAAAGTGTTTTCGAATGATAGTAAAATTTATAGCCTTCTTGTATGTCTGTGCTCTTCCGTGCCACCCTTGCTCATTATGGACCTGAGATAAACACATGCTAAAAGCGTCAACACAAAGGTTGGTGAGTTCATAGAGTTTGTAAGTAAAATAGTTGATTTCCGAAATCAAAAGAGTTTGTGAGTCCATAATGATTGTAAATAAATAGTTGATTAACAAAGTCGAAGTATAAATAACTCCATAGGGTTTATGGTTTAACCAGTTGATTTTCAATAATTTCAAGTTTAGGTAATAATTACAATAAATACAATTATTTATATAATAAGCAGTGGGTTACGATATCACACACCCATAGTTGGTTTGTCATAAAGTAAGTGATGGGTTAAGTCGTCATGTACCCATAGTTAGTTTGGTTGCCCTAAATAGGTCGACACAAAATACTTATCGTTTGTCAAGTCGTGATTTTCTGCTAAATAGTGAACACAAGTTCGAAGTTTGATAAACAGTGGGCTAAGTTGTTATACGCCCATAAATTTTGTAGTTGCAGTTTTGTATCATGACTACAATACCGCCTTATTGCTCTAAGCTCATGACACCAATTCGTTAACTGTTGTATCATAAAAATGACAAATTGACAATGCCCTCAAGTAGGTCTTTGCCAGTTACCTATAGCTGTTCAAATATAGTGCGTTTGGCTATCAATCCGGCTAGCACAAGGCTATCCATCCGGCTAACACAAACGGGGTCGTCATCCCTAAATAGATCTACCCACCGTATTCGCGATCACTCACGGTGATTAATGGTTCATGATAGTAAGGGAATTTTGGCAATAGCGGTACTTAGGCAATATTAAGATCAGGAATGGCATACAGTTGTAAAATTCTTGTGCTCATTTTATAACATGTATCTCCCCCACGGGTTTATAAAACGTGTAAAGGTGGGGTTATGAACTTACAGTAATATGTAAAAGTTTAAAATACTTGTGAAAGTAAAAGCAGTAGTTGAGCATGTATCTCCCCCAAAACATTTATAAAACAATTATAAAGAGAGTAAGAGAGGGGCTATGACTCACCTTAGTGGAATGGTAGGCAGAGTAAAGTAATGTCATCGCAAAATAGGAATGGCTCCAAAAGACAACCTGAATATGCGGAAGTCTGAGATAAGTTTGACTTATTGAGAGTTGTGATTTGAATCAATGTTGGATGACCGAGTGGTTTTGTGGCAGAGGTGGCTTTCGTTTAATGAAAAATAAATTGGTGTAAAATGAAAAATAAACAAAGCAAATAAATTAAAATCCTAAATGTGGTTAATTACTTTCCCAACCATCCCATGAATAAGACTCATATCATTGAATAACTCACGCTTTTGACTCATGTAACTAACGCTTTAGGTAGACACGAATTATACTCAATAAAATCTTAAACAAAGAATAATCCTTAGTTGGCGTTCCCATAACGGCCAACTCCCATTCAATCCATAAATATAATACAACAAATAGTGGTAATACTCCCACTTAATACAAAACTTTACATAAGTTGGTTAAAACAAACTTCCAACTTCTTCTCTTTCTTTCTCTTTTCTATATTTTTCGATTTTTTTTAAGACATGTGTAAAATTTCACAACTTTTTCAATCACACTTTTTCCAGACAATTTTTCCATACTTTTCATAACTTTCAGAAATAACTGTAATAGTGAAAGTAGTAAACACACGAAAAATAAACTAAAATTATACAATATGTACTTTCACTCCAATTGCATTGTGCAATTTCCCGACCTAACCAAAATAATGAATTACGCACGCGAACACATGTAATGTAAAGAAACACACTTTGCCTAAAGTAACTAACCACGGATTTTAATCTACAGGGTAGGCTAAGGTGTAAGGGTGTAACGAAACATTTTAACAAAGGTGTAAGAAGTGAAAGGAATGGTTCTGTGGGTTTTTCTAGGGGTATCTTATTCTAAAAGTGAGAGTAAACAAAAGGGTTTATACGGGGGTTAACTAACCAGTGTAGCTAGTTAATATCGCATAACATATAAAGGCTTTTTGGGTGTAATCCTAGAAATTTACCAAGTTAGACAAGTCACTCCAATTATATCAATAATACTCATTATGGTGGTCTCGAATAGTATACAAGCCAAGTTCTAAAGTTTACAAGTCACCGGCACACTAAAGTTTTAATCTTTTGAAGAAATAAGGTTATGTGTGCGGTTATGTAATTTAGACTTAAAAAAAACATGCTAAAAATTTTAAATTTTGGTATATTAAGCGCATTTTAAGCATATTTTGAAAAAGTTTGGGACAAGTAAGCATTCTAATTCTCCATCCCCCCACTTAAGTTAAACGACGTCCTCGTTGTTTGTGCTAAAGGTTAAAAATTGGAAAATAAAAGAATTAGAATGGAAAAACTCCCCTGATATTTGCTCGGAATGATCCTCCATTATGCGTTTATGAGCAAAAATCTACTTTCTTGTGGATGAGAAACGTTAACGCTTTATCATCGATGTTCCACAGAAAGTACAGGAATCTATAATACCACTTAAACTTTAACACACTTGAGTTAAGAAGGTTCAAACTTGCATAATACATTAGTAGTTAGAAAAATAAAACTGAAAAAATAAAAATGTAAATCATCAGGTCAGTCGATGCGCCGCATCCTATGGAAGAGGATGCGCCGTATCGAGCCTGGAATTAATACGAATCAGAATAAAAGATGTGTCGCATCCTTAACCAGGGATGCACCACATTAAATAAACTGACAGAATGTTTTAAAGTCAAAAATAAAAAATGCAGAAAAATAAAATAAGATATGACCTGTGTAGATGATACGCCGCATTCCATGATGGAGATGCGCGGCATCTACTGCAGGTCTGACAGACTCGACACAAAACAGAAAGTAAGATAAAGATATCCGGGTTGTCTCCCGGTCAACACTTGTCTATATTCCAGAGTCTTCAAGTTAGACTCACGTTCAGCTCCTTATTTTGTTCTTACTACGTGCCATCCTTCTTCTTTAATGCGAAAGATGTCATAATAAACTTGTGTAACGTTTTCTTCAGTGCGGGTAAGCTCATTAAACTCGGTAATCTTGATAGCAGCATATTCTTCCATTGGTCCAAAGGAGTACTTAATCACTTCAAATTTTTCGGCTGTGAAGGTTGGGGGTTTTTGATATGGTATCCCGAGAAGTTGACATTTTCTCTTCTTGAATGATTCAATTTTTTCGTTGACAAAGTTACTCTTAATTACAAATAAGATAATCTTCAAGTTTATCTGTGAGTTCTTCATATTTTTCATTGTTTGATTCCGGAAGATTTTCCTCAACATCTTCGATAGGATGATAAATGTCCTCACTACTTAATTCATAATTGCCTTGAAGTTTATCCCATTCTTTCTGGAGTTTCTATTGCAATTTTCGGTCAAGCTTTGTATAATCATTGAAGTTTTTATGTACCCATTCCAAAAATGTCATATCCTTAGGCTCGCGAAGTTCCTTAAGTCCTTCGATTCTCGCTTTCTCTTGTAAAGCCTTGCTCTTTCTTTTACCATCTTCAACCAAATCATACCAGCTGTAATTAGTAAAGCTTACATCATTCCCGTTTTGCGTCATACCAATCAGATTTCCGCCATTACAGATTCCTTCATTCCTCCAGTCACAGCTAGGCCATTCACAAGTTTCGTCCTTGAAGCGAATAGGCTCACAACTATGCACCAATTCATCATAGTATACTGGTTTATTAGACACCCATGGAACTTGATCGTTTCATTCATATAACCAAGTATTTTTGAATGCTTCGAAAGTCTTGAACCCCGGCAAGTCTCCAGTAAACAGATCAGTATCAATTTTTAACAAATAGTTAAATTCGTTAAATTCCTTGCATAGAGGGGTTTGATAATCAAACAAGATTGTCTCAAGTCTACACAATTCACCCTCTTCATCTTCCATCTCTTTTTCGTCATTCCCAGCTCTCTAATAATTCCAAAGCTCATTCTTCAGAGATGGACTCATTTTTCCAGGGTAACGAAACTTAGATCTCAACCAACAGGTGAATTCTTGGCTAAATTTCTCCAAAAACTCAATTTTAAGGTCAACCTAACTGGTAATAGGTTTGCTAAGTTCAAATTTCAGCCAACGTATTGCTTCCCCTGCTAGCGTATTTGGAAAGACTCTGAGCATAAATTGGTTATAGGTCATATTCTTTGTCTTGTACTGTTCAGCAATTTCAAGAGTTCTTTTCATGTGTTCATTAGCGTCCTCATTCTTAAATCCGCTGAAGGTGTTATCACGTAACAAATTTAGAAATTGCCCTTTTATAACAGACTTGTTTTTCCCTTCAAACAATCGTTTGGCAATCCTGGCACTATTGTTAGCTTGTGTCTTATTCATGTATCCATCTCTAGTTGGCAGCATCGTCATTCCAGGTTCTTTCTGAAATCAGCATAAAACTATTTGTAGGATTTGTTCAAGAAAGTATGTTATCAGAAAATTATTAACGAAGACGGAATATGAAAAATAAAAGTTGCTGATATCTGCAGACGATGCGCCGTATCCTGGAAAAGGGATACGCCGTATCTTATTTCGTTAAAATTAAATCAGACTTTTATTTTGAAAAATCGATACGCCGCTTGTAAATCAGAATGCGCCGTATCTGGTTAAATATCAAAAAACGATTATATTTATAAAAATTAAATGCGCCGTATTAGCCGAAACTAATGCGCCGTATTTTCGTTACATTTCAAAATACAAGATTTTTGTTTCAGTAGATGCGCCGTATCGATAAAAATCGATGCGCCACTTCTATTTAATAATTCGAAAATTGTTTTTAACTTAAATATTAAATACGCCGTATCTGTTAAAACAGATGCGTCGCATGGCGTTAGGGTTTCGAAAAATTTTCTTATTAAAAACAGATGCGTCATACTCGAATTATTAAACGCGTTGTATTTTAAAATTATTAAAACGCAATACGCCGCATCTGAGAAAACAGATGCGCCGTATCATTTGTATCAGCACAATACAACGACAGCAGTTATGCAGAAAATTACAGAAAATAAAATAAAAATAAAAATAAAAACAAACAAAAAAATTACAGAAAACAAAAACACACAAAAACAGTAAATATGCAAATTATACAATGAATGTAATCTAGTTAATGTACAACAAGTTAGTGGTTAGTATCTAAAAATCTAATAAAAAGAAAAACCTAATTAAAATACTAATTAAATTAACAGATAATAACAATTCACTCCCCGGCAGCGGGGCCAAAAAACTTGATGCGCGTGATGTATCGTTGCGGTTTAGCAGTATTAATGCCTACTAAAGTTTTAAATTTATATTTAGCCGACTTATCAATAACACACACACTTAATGAGCAGTGTACCGGATCAGTTTGTATATAATGGTTAGTAGAGTGTCGATCACTAAGAGTGGAACGTATTATCTAATTATCCTAATCAGTATTTTAATATCCTTAGTTAGTTTTATAGCCTAATCTAACGAAAGGGGGGTTCAGCCTGAGAGACTGGCACATATTGGTTATATTAAACATTAAATTAAACTAATGAGCATGAATCAGCGAATAGCATACACGTACACAGATAGATAATTAGAGACTATAAGATAACCTGTCCTGATAATTAAGTAGCTTGTCACTTGTTTTATTGCTAGTTTTATATGAAGTGTATATTAATTAAACCTATCTCGTTGGTTTCATTATATCAGCAAGTAAACCCTTAATGATTACTTATGACTATCCTATTATCCAAAGACGTCAGATTAAATAGGCGAGGAAGGGGTATGGCAGCCCAAGCAGTGCTCAGCTAGACACAGAGGTTATCAAAGCATTAATATAAATTCACCAAAGACATCAAACATATAAACTTTAATTGATGGGAAAGCAATTTTAAGGCGGGCATATGATTTTCCACAGTCACATACTACCGCCCATCAATCCTGATGAATTAAAGCATACTATTGCAATAAAACAAAACTACTTAATGAATTGAATACATGCAGGACCTTCTTATAGCTCTAATATCTTCGTTTAGGGTGTGTCTTGTGTTGCTTGTTCATCTGAATTTGGCTCCTTAGGGTTATGTTGCACACAAAATTCGTCTAGGTCTTGGGGTATTTATAGTTTCTGTCTGAGGGCTCGATGCGGCGCATTGAGTAAATAGATGCGGCGCATCGACTTAACTTCGCGTGGGGTCCAAGATTATTATATACTGGAATATTCGTACACCGCCATAGATGCGGCATATCTTGATCCTTGTATGCGGCGCATGTCCTTCAGTTGTCTTGGATTGTTTCTGGTGAAGTCTTGATAGTGATANTTGAGTAAATAGATGCGGCGCATCGACTTAACTTCGCGTGGGGTCCAAGATTATTATATACTGGAATATTCGTACACCGCCATAGATGCGGCATATCTTGATCCTTGTATGCGGCGCATGTCCTTCAGTTGTCTTGGATTGTTTCTGGTGAAGTCTTGATAGTGATACGCCATATGTCAAATGTATAATGTGGCGTATCTGGAGTAGAACGAGCTTGATCTTCTTCTTTGACCAAAGTTTCATATGCGGCGCATGACAGCTTCACATGCGGCGCATTCTTCAAAGTCAGGCAATGGTCTTCGAATTCATCTAAGTATGATATTGCAGCGTATCTGTTGAGAGAGATACGGCGCATCTTCTGGATTCTAATAGACTTTTGACATCTCGCTTGTTTTGCTCCATAATTAGTCCAAAATCGCCAAGTTTCACCTATTACTTGTTTTTACCTGAGAATCACTAAAGTAAACATTAAAGCACCGATTCTCATAAATAATATAATAAAACAAGTCAAATAAATAGGATAAATGATGGTAATAATATGTACTTATTTGAGTTCATCACATACACACACTTACACCACCTCACGATACGTGAGTGAGTTGTCTAAACCCCTACTTTAATTACCTTAAGACCCAAGTGAGTTTTCATAGCCTTACACTTTTAAACGCTTTCTAAATGCTTTACAAACCCTGTGAGGGGGATACATGCTTTAAACCGAATACAAGTATTTTTCGTTGGTTATTGCACGAGTAAACTATCTGCCACCACTACATAACTAAAATTCATGAATCTAATCGTTTGAGATATTTTACCCACGCAAACGCGAACATAGTTGATAGATCTATTGGAGTTTGACAACTCCCGTTGGTATTAACATCTTTCTGGATGGTACCAATAAGTACTATATTTGAACCTACTGAAGGATTAACTTTGGCAAGTTATCCTTCCCGTCCCCTCATGGTTGGTCTGCAGACCCCATGACCCGGACTATTAACGTGTGGTTCATGAGCTTAGTGCAATATNATAGTTGATAGATCTATTGGAGTTTGACAACTCCCGTTGGTATTAACATCTTTCTGGATGGTACCAATAAGTACTATATTTGAACCTACTGAAGGATTAACTTTGGCAAGTTATCCTTCCCGTCCCCTCATGGTTGGTCTGCAGACCCCATGACCCGGACTATTAACGTGTGGTTCATGAGCTTAGTGCAATATACCTTCTATCACTAAAACCTTTCCACACATAGGGTTTAAGCTGAACCCTGTGGAACTTGTATTCATACCCTAACTACTTAAACCTATGATTCTCACTCAACATACGTGTTGACTTTAAGCATGTTATCCTAGGTAATTAGGCACCATAGGAACCCTGGCACGGAGAAGTACTGGACATGAGGATGTCCAAAATAGTTATCATTCATCAGTTTTGAGTCTAAAAACGTATCTTACTCTCTTTTGGTAAAAGTACATCTTTTACTGTAAAAACTTGTCACACCCTGAATTTACCTGATTGGCAGCGGAATGGAATACCTGGGTGTAACGTACATGGCATCTCATACAATGGTTATATTGAATGACCTAAAGTGTCATTTTTGAAAATACATCGTTTGATCATTAAAACATTCAGAGTTTACAAAATAGGTCCCAAAATGGTGTTGCAAGTTCATGAAAACAAGTTTAACATGATCAAACGTTACATAAGTGCATAAAATAAAATGTGAGACGCGTCGACTCCGCGACTCCATGTAGGTCCAAGATGCATGCCAACATGAGATGTCTTAATTACCTGAAAATACATTGCTAAAAACGGTCAACAATAATGTTGGTGAGAAATCATAGGTTTATGAAAATGAATGTTATACGGTAACCTCAAGTATAAAAATGATGATGATGAAAGTTTGCCTGATGAATAAAATCGTACATTAGCCCTTAAGCTCATGACCCCGAAGCTAGACTGATGAAAATGCCCTCGAGAGTGTTTTGCCAGACACTCTAATATGAATAAAAATGAAATGCATCCGTTTGACTGTTGGTATAACCAACACGGATGGAGGCGTCACCCTCAATAGATCTATCCAGTCACTCTCGCTTACACATAATTAACGGTTCATGATAAATATGGGACCTTAACAAGGCAATGCGGTAACTTAAGCAATGTACATGAATTTGATACTTAGGCCCATATGGAAAATGGTGCAATGTATTCTCCCCCGTGGGATTTAAAAAAAATAAAAAAAAAAATGTAGACGGGGCTATGAAAACTCACCTGTAGTGATGGAACAATGAATATGTAATGGACGTGGCAACAAGACGCGAACACTAGCCGCAACCTAATATGAATGAATATGATCTAATTTAGATTATATAATGATGTCATGAATGCAAGTGCATATATTATCTATACCACTCGTATTATTTTAAAAACATGTATAATCGTCGAAAATTATATTTTATGTTGTCGTGTTAACTCATACTGTATTTTACATGTATATATGGTGTAACGATGTTCTATGATAGTTGTTTGGTGAAAACTTGTGAAAATATAACTTTTCGTCGTAAAATATTACTTGTTAATTTTCTGAAAACGGCCTAAGTAGCCTCGAAAAACTAGTTGTACATCAGTGAGTATTGTGAGTTAGGAAACAAACTCAGTATTTTTAGAAAGTTTGATACAGTGTCTAAATATGTTCAGTAGTGAAATTTTACCCATTGTGTCTAGATTTTAAGATAAATGGTCGAAAAATATGGTATTTTGGCCAAAATTGCCATTTCTGGGCAGTTTTCGGGTAAGTTTGAATGGTCGTAGCTTACTTGTTATAAGTCCAAATGATAAACGACCAACTGTTTTGGAAAATATTACAGGAGTACTAACTTTTGTTCCTTGGTGTCCCGACTCCAGAAATGAGTCTATTGACGGGAAAATTGGCTCCAAACATGGGCGTTTGTGAATATTCTGGTTTTACTTGAAAATATTCAAGTGCAAGTGCTGTCAGAATTTTATGTGAAGTATTTATATTCTAAAATTCATATCTCCTTCGTTATAAGTCCGTTTCTTGCGTTCTTTATATCCCCGGTTTCATCTTTCAGTGAACTAACATATTTTTAACAAGTCGGTGTATTTTAACAAGGTTTAGTGTCCTGTTTTTATAGAATAAATTCGTACATCAGCAATATATTTTCAGAAAATGACTATTTGAAGTATAACTTGTTTTTATCATATCTTTTTCATTATAAATCCGTTTTAATCCGTTCCAGCGGCCATAGCTTCGTTTTTGAATGTATTTTCTAATTCTTTGGTCCAAAATTAGTCAATACTTACTGAGTTTACCATGTTTTGCAAATAGGGACAGTAGCATATATATAGTGTCAAAAATGGTTTTTCCTAGTTTGTAACTTGTCCAAATTCATACAATCAACAACCAAACATCCCTTAATCTACCATACACCTTCTTAGGGTGTCATGGGGTCCCTAACATCATCAAACAAGCTTTTTCACCAATAATCTCTTATAATTAATTTTTAACTCTTTAAAATTATAAAAACATATATAGAGTGGTATAAATTACATATTAACTTGCATGTGATAATAAAATGATATGGACATTATAAAATCTTTGTAATATTATGAAAATTAGCTTGAGAGACTTACTTGAAGGATTAGATGATTTTTAAATGATAAAAACCTAATTACTCCTTGAGTTTTTATTTCAAAACTCTAAAAGAAATATTAATATGACTTGATTATTACTTGATCTTGAAAAATTTGATGATCCTTCTTTTTTTTTGCTTGGTCGATTATAACAAGGAGAGGAGGAGAGGATTTCTTTATTTTTCACCTTGAAATTGCATGTGAAATGAGATGTTGGTGAAAGAATACATATATATTATTTCGTGGGATAATTAGGTCCAATAGAAATTGTTCTAAGTGGGATAAAAGGGGTGAGTTGGCTGAATTTAGGGGAAGGGTGGGTGAGAATGTGATGTTGTGTAAATAATTGTTGGATTAGTGTATATTTGATGTATATTGTTAGTAGTTTTAGTGTTTTCGGGTACCGGGTTAACTAGAAATAAATTTTACCGAGACTAATTATGATATAATAGAGTCACAAAAATTATAAAAATATATTTTGTATAAGTATTGGGTGTTTGAATAATTGTTGTTTCATTATTACGAAAACTGTCGTAATTATATAATGTTTATGATATGAAATAAATAAATTCCCAAAATACCGGGTAAACTAATTTTATAATTTTTGTAACATTGTAATGAGTGTATAAATGTATTAGGACCATTGTGGGAAGTGTCGGATGTGTTGTTCATAATTATTGCTCGCGTGTTAATGCTTATTTAATAATAATTAAATATACATAAATGGAAATATATAAATCCTACGAGTGGAATAGTATGCGAATGATGTAGTGATGATATGTAGACTAACTCTAGTCTATGAAATGTATTTTGAATGATGTCTCATGATCACGCGGCTTAACCCTCCGGGTTATGCGAAATGAATACCCGTAAACCTAGTTTACATGAAATACTGAATAGTGAAATGAATAGTGATTTTTTTTCCTGAAATGAATAGTGTTTTCTGATTGTAAAAATGTATGATAACATTTCAAAGTCGCAACTGACTTGAAATATGATGAATAGTAAAATGATGAACAGTAACCCGTGATTTAGTAAATTCCCGTGATAAATAGTAAAATTTCACTGTTTGAGAAATGACCTGAATTTACGATTTGTCACAGTCTTCCACCCTAAAAGGAATTCAGTCCCTGAATTCAGTTCATGTTGGTCTCTATAGTGGTATTAGTGAAAAAATGTAGATATCAATTGATACTATGTCGAAGAATGTCTGTTCTGTTTCCACATGTAGATGGGGAGATATGTTCGGGTATGATCCCTCTCTTGATACGAAAGTGAGGTTATCTGGAATTTTTAGAGAACACAATGCCTTAGGGGAATCTATAGCGATATCCTTAATTTAACTCAATTATCCTTTGAGGAAATCCATTGCAGGGAAGTTTGCGTATTGATGAGGCCATGTTTAAATGAAATGCTCTAGAGTCGCGGTTAGGAGTCTTGGTTTATTACTATAGTTTATTTTAGTGTACATTCGTATCGTACTCGATCTAGCTAGTACTTTTGAATGATAGAATTTGACTACTATGTTTGAAATAGTGGTTCGGATGGTCTCGTGGTATCTTAAGATTGTTGTTGAGTTATGAATTGTCTTAATGTATACTTCTATACCTAGTTAGTACTTCTGTAATCCTTTTGTTGTTTTTCTTGTATCGAGGAATCCTCCTCGTAAATAATACGGAAAATCTTTCCTAGATGGGCTGTTGATAAAGGAGTTCAATTTATTGATTGAGCGAGGGATGAATGGTCTCAATGTCGGTAGGATGTTTACAAAAGGAATGTTTATGAATGGTTTATTTATTTTACAAAGCTTTGACTTTATGATGTTTTGAATGAAAACTGTTTTATAAAGTTTGAAAAGATGTTTGTTTCCTTCATAACATAATTCAACCTGAATTAGACATAGGTGATCAGGCTATGTATAATTGAGGACAAATGATGTGATGCTTGGTTTTGATAAAATAGTATTATGTTTCCCAAAGTCAAGTAGTGTTAATCTCACTCTTTATAAAATACTAGTCAAAACAATTTGCATGATAGTAAAACAGTTTGTGAATTGGTAGCAAGAGTAGTTTGTAGAGTATTAGTAGAAATAGTAAAATAGTTTGTAGAGCGGTAATAAAATAGCTTGTATGGAATTGTGAAATAGTCTATATGATGGTAACAAAATAACTTGTAATGAAATTGTGAAACAGCTTGTATGACACTGGAAGGACGTCTTTATAGGGTGGTAAAAGTCTACTAATCCATTATCTAGAGAATGTAATTACTTAGTTCATAACAGGGTAGTGGTATATGATTATGAAGTGGTTGAGAATATGGTAGTGATATTGAGAGTGTGAAAGATGAACATGCCATTTAGGCATCTACATTTAACTGAAATGATAGTCTATGTGTTAAAAGATATTGGGGCAGAATTTGGTGCCAATTATTTAGAGCATTCGAGAATTTATACTATATAAAGCTCGTAGGTTCAAGTGCTTAGTCCCTCTAGGCACGACTAAGATGTTTAAAGAATGGAAATTTTTGTACGGCTGGTCTGAGTCAAGTAGATACCACATCGAATGATGTTTGATTTGCTATCAATGAAAGCTAAATGCCTTATGGTCAGGTGAAACTTCTCGATATCCTTTCATGAAAATGAGGTCTCGTCCCAATGTGACTAAGTTATATCGATCTCCGAGAAGAAAATAATTTATGTTGTGTAATTGTACCTTGGTCTTTTAATTTAACACGCTTATACCGGCGCGAGGGTCTTATCATATGGTATGAGTGAGAAAGTTGCAATTATATGTCAAAACCACTAATGTGACCACACTGGTCGGTGGGGTGTTGTTTAAAGCGACTAATTATGTGATCCGACTCATTGGTTTAGAATGTGGTGTAATCAAACTTGATAATGAAGGGAGAGTTTTGATGGGTTCTATTGTGATGGTACAATACCTTTTAAAGTATCTTGTTGTGTTTGTCGGGGTTGTGCTATTATTCAGAGTGCATCGTCCAAACACTCATGTGTAATCTCAAATAATTAGATGTCATCGTCTGACGATGAAGAGTAGTAGGTTATCAAGCAGTAGAGGCTCTCGAACTCTCACCAACCTTAAACCTATAAGTTGGTGTAGTGGTCTCAGTGGTAGATGGTAATGGTGTGTCAAATCGTGCACGCTTGTCAAGCAGCAAGTTAGATATGTGTGTAGAGTCTCTGAGATGTGATGGTACAGATGGTGCTTCATATTATGAGAATGAAATTGATGATGATGAAATCCTAGTGGTGAGTTAGGAGATGATGGTGATGATGGTGAATGAAATACTACTCTCTTTCGCGCTTTCCCGCGACGTCTCAGAGGTAAAACTGAAGTATGGGACGACCATTAGTGGTATGAATAGTTGATAGTGATAGTAGTACATGAGTAGTGAGTGCTCTAATAGTGAAGAAAAGAAAACATACTATCTTTCTTGCAATAAGCATCCTAATAGGTCCAATAGGACTAAGCCTGAATGCTACCAAACGGTATTCTATGTATGGGCTGAATGATAGGAACAACCTTTTTCCTATGACAAATAAATGGTGATAATGATGGTGTAAGTGCAGCTGGTGGTGGTGTAGGTACAACTTCGCCCTCCTTAAAGGGTTCAATCTCAGCATTGGATGCTATGAGTGATGACTATAGTGTAGAGTCAAATGATGTTAAAACTACAGTAGGAAGTGACAAGGTATCCTCCATGTCAGAGTCAGAAGTAATGATGATGGGATGGGTAACTGAAGACATCTCTGTGACAATCGATGTGAATGAAAGTAAATAACCCGCATAGTGTACGTATGAAATAACATGAATAATGAATATGCACTAATGATGAAATGATGAGATGCTATTGTGGGGTAGTTATAGTCTAGGGTATATGGACAACCTAGTTCGCTATAACCTTTGCTCTGGTACCAATCTGTCACACCCTGAATTTACCTGATTGGCAGCTGAATGGAATACCTGGGTGTAACGTACATGGCATCTCATACAATGGTTATATTGAATGACCTAAAGTGTCGTTTTTGAAAATACATCGTTTGATCATTAAAACATTCAGAGTTTACAAAATAGGTCCCAAAATGGTGTTGCAAGTTCATGAAAACAAGTTCAACATGATCAAACGTTACATAAGTGCATGAAATAATATGTGAGACGCGTTGACACCGCGACTCCATGTAGGTCCAAGATGCATGCCAACATGAGATGTCTTAATTACCTGAAAATACATTGCTAAAAACGGTCAACAATAATGTTGGTGAGAAATCATAGGTTTATGAAAATGAATGTTATACGGTAACCTCAAGTATAAAAATGATGATGATGAAATTTTGCCTGATGAATAAAATCATACATTAGCCCTTAAGCTCATGACCCCGGAGCTAGACCGATGAAAATGCCCTCGAGAGTGTTTTGCCAGACACTCTAATATGAATAAAAATGAAATGCATCCGTTTGACTGTTGGTATAACCAACACGGATGGAGGCGTCACCCTCAATAGATCTATCCAGTCACTCTCGCTTACACATAATTAACGGTTCATGATAAATAGGGGACCTTAACAAGGCAATGCGGTAACTTAAGCAATGTACATGAATTTGATACTTAGGCCCGTATGGAAAATGGTGCAATGTATGCTCCCCCGTAGGATTTGAAAACAATAAAAAAATGTAGACGGGGCTATGAAAACTCACCTGTAGTGATTGAACAATGAATATGTAATAGACGTGGCAACAAGGCGCGAACACTAGCCGCAACCTAATATGAATGAATATGATCTAATTTAGATTATATAATGATGTCATGAATGCAAGTGCATATGTTTTATGATAGTTGTTTGGTGAAAACTTGTGAAAATATAACTTTTCGTCGTAAAATATAATACTTGTTAATTTTCTGAAAACGGCCTAAGTAGCATCGGAAAACTAGTTGTAAATCAGTGAGTATTGTGAGTTAGGAAACAAACTCAGTATTTTTAGAAAGTTTGATACAGTGTCTAAATATGTTCAGTAGTGAAATTTTACCTATTGTGTCTAGATTTTAAGATAAATTGTCGAAAAATATGGTGTTTAGGCCAAAATTGCCATTTCTGGGCAGTTTTCGGGTAAGTTTGAATGGTCGTAGCTTACTTGTTATAAGTCCAAATGATAAACGGCCAACTGTTTTGGAAAGTATTACAGGAGTACTAACTTTTGTTCCTTGGTGTCCCGACTCCAGAAATGAGTCTATTGACGGGAAAATTGGCTCCAAACATGGGCGTTTGTGAATATTCTGGTTTTACTTGAAAATATTCAAGTGTAAGTGCTGTCAGAATTTTATGTGAAGTATTTATATTCTAAAATTCGTATCTCCTTCGTTATAAGTCCGTTTCTTGCGTTCTTTATATCCCCGGTTTCATCTTTCAGTGAACTAACATATTTTTAACAAGTCGGTGTATTTTAACAAGGTTTAGTATCTTTTTTATATAATAAATTCGTGCATCAGCAATATATTTTCAGAAAATGACTATTAGAAGTATAACTTGTTTTTATCATATCTTTTTCATTATAAATCCGTTTTAATCCGTTCCAGCAGCCATAGCTTCGTTTTTGAATGTATTTTCTAATTCTTTTATCCAAAATTAGTCAATACTTACTGAGTTCACCATGTTTTGCAAATAGGGACAGTAACATATATATAGTGTCAAAAATGGTTTTTCCTAGTTTGTAACTTGTCCAAATTCATACAATCAACAACCAAACATCCCTTAATCTACCATACACCTTCTTAGGGTGTCATGGGGTCCCTAACATCATCAAACAAGCTTTTTCACCAATAATCTCTTATAATTAATTTTTAACTCATAAAAATTATAAAAACATATATAGAGTGGTATAAATTACATATTAACTTGCATGTGATAATAAAATGATATGGACATTATAAAATCTTTGTAATATTATGAAAATTAGCTTGAGAGACTTACTTGAAGGATTAGATGATTTTTAAATGATAAAAACCTAATTACTCCTTGAGTTTTTATTTCAAAACTCTAAAAGAAGTATTAATGTGACTTGATTATTACTTGATCTTGAAAAATTTGATGATCCTTCTTTATTTTTGCTTGGTCGATTATAACAAGGAGAGGAGGAGAGGATTTCTTTGTTTTTCACCTTGAAATTGCATGTGAAATGAGATGTTGGTGAATGAATACATATATATTATTTAGTGGGATAATTAGGTCCAATAGAAATTGTTCTAAGTGGGATAAAAGGGGTGAGTTGGCTGAATTTAGGGGAAGGGTGGGTGAGAATGTGATGTTGTGTAAATAATTGTTGGATTAGTATATTGTTAGTAGTTTTAGTGTTTTCGGGTACTGGGTTAACTAGAAATAAATTTTACCGAGAATAATTATGATATAATAGTCACAAAATTTATAAAAATATATTTTGTATAAGTATTGGGTGTTTGAATAATTGTTGTTTCATTATTACAAAAACTGTCGTAATTATATAATGTTTATGATATGAAATAAATAAATTCCCAAAATACCGGGTAAACTAATTTTATAATTTTTGTAACATTGTAATGAGTGTATAAATGTATTAGGACCATTGTGGGAAGTGTCGGATGTGTTGTTCATAATTATTGCTCGCGTGTTAACGTTTATTTAATAATAATTAAATATACATAAATGGAAATATATAAATCCTACGAGTGGAATAGTATGCGAATGATGTAGTGATGATATGTAGACTAACTCTAGTCTATGAAATGTATTTTGAATGATGTCTCATGATCACGCGGCTTAACCCTCCCGGTTATGCGAAATGAATACCCGTAAACCTAGTTTACATGAAATACTGAATAATGAAATGAATAGTGATATTTTTTTCCTGAAATGAATAGTGCTTTGTGATAGTAAAAATGTATGATAACATTTCAAAGTCGCAACTGACTTGAAATATGATGAATAGTAAAATGATGAACAGTAACCCGTGATTTAGTAAATTCCCGTGATAAATAGTAAAGTTTCACTGTTTGAGAAATGACCTGAATTTATGATTTGTCACAAAACTCTGATGAATAAATGAATGATAACATCTTTTTTTTTAAAACGTCTCTTTTTGAGTCGTTTTCTATATCTTGTATTTGTTTCCATGAAGTAATACCCTAAACACTAAATCTGCTGCGAACAGTGAAAAATGGGGGTGTTACAGTTTGTGCCATAAAACACAAGGTTTTTATGTTGGGCCACAAAACATAGCGGGAGTGGTTGTACCCTTGGAAAAGAACTCGACATTTAGCTTAGTGTCGGAAATATTGTATAGGCGATGTTAGGAGTGGTTGTACCTTTGTAAAAGAACCCGGTATTTAGCTTTGTACCGGAAAAAGTGTAAGCGACGATTGTAAGGTTTTCTCCGCCGAGAAGGGAGCTTGTTGATCTAGTGAAGTAACTCTCGAGTTGGGTACTCGGGGAGTGGAGTAGGGCGGAGAGGAGATCCGTGACTGAACCACTATAAATCCTCGTGTTCGGTTTGCACTTTCTTTTACTTATTGCTTTGCTTTTATACTTGCATTATATTATTGCGTGTGGTGTGACTTGATGGTTATACTTGTGTGACAACTTGCTATATGCTTTATATTAGTCATAAGACTATTATTAGCATTTTACATATTATGGCAAGTGATATTGCATAAATCATCCTTATTTTACGAGGCAATATCTCATGATTTAGATTTATATTAGTTCTTGTTTGATGAAATATATGCTTAATTATGTATAAAAATTGTTTTGCAAGGTTAGTTTGATGATTTGTTGCGGATGGATCAGATTGGAGATGAATTACATCGAAGATTTCAAGATTTGCTCCTGATGGAAGACCATACGACCATACCAAATATCTCATACGGCCGTATGGTGCCTGCAGTGAAGAAATTGATGTGAAGACCATGCGGCCATACCAAATATTCCATATGGCCGTATGGATGACAGCTGCAACTCCTATAAAAGCCACGAAAATTAAGGTTCTTGGGCATTCTCTTCCACACACATACAAGTGACGGCTCAAGTCTTATCTTTGGAGATTTTTGGGGCTTTTTGGAGCACTTGGAGAGGAGAATAACACCATTTGATTCCCATAACATTCTTGTGAACAAAGGGTTAATTCTTAACTTTTGATTCATGATTATGTCTTGTTTCATTTCTTTTACTTGTTTGTTTGATTCACTCTTTATGAGTGAGTAGTTTCTTAATGTTTGCTTAGATTAGATGTAGCTTGTGGTTGGATAATATAAACATGGTGTGATTGTGCAAAACCCATTTGGGGGTCTTTGATGAAATGAATGTTTTGATGTTTTCTTTGTTGAAGGCTTGTGTTTATCAACTAATATATCTATGAATGATTGGATTAAGCTTGTAGACCAACTTCTTTTGATAGTCATTTGTATTTCACTAATTGTCTATGCTTAGTGGAAACTTTAATCTAGACCAAGGATTATTGAGATTTGTTTCTGGTAAACTAATATTTTTGAACATTGTTTAATCGCACATATGACCATATGTGTGATTGGAACCTAAACATCAAACATTTTATGGAATCAAAGATTGGTTTTAAAAGCATAATTTGAGGTGGTGTATACAAAGACCCTTGTAGCACTTTCCGATAATTGTTAGGGATAGTTGATGAATACCCTCAAAGTCTAACCACATTTGTAACCCAAATCGCACAATCGGAATGTGTTGAGTATTATCCAACCCAAGTGAAGTCTATCTAAGCAAGCATTCTTTTTAGCATATTGTTTCTCAAGCTTTAATTAGTTAAGTGTTTTTAAAGTCTTTTCTTAGTTTAAGTTAATTTAGTTTAGTTCTATTAGTTTTATAAAAACAAAACAAAAACCCATTTCATAACTAAATATAAAACGAACATTAAGTATGTTGATTTGATTTTGGCTTCCTTGGGACGATAAAACCGGTCCTTACTTTACTATATTACATATGATTGGTATGTTGTAGAATGCTCGTGTCATAATAACTAATTATATGGCTAGACGTATGTTAGCCTATGGGGTCACACACATATACACTTAGGTACCACTTTATATGTCGTGTTTATTGTATTTACGATATATAAATAACCTTACGTAACTTGGAATAACTATTGGGCTTCTAATGACTAAGTAAAGTACTTAATCCATTGGACTAGAAAAAACAAATGGGAAGCCCGTTTGGCCCTTGTAGTGGCCGGCCATAAGGGGGGTGCAAGGGGGGATGAGTTTGAATATTTGGTCAAATATATGGGAGTGATTTTCTCCTAATTAAGATTAACCATTTACCATAAGTCTCTCCCCCACTCTCTCCCTCTAACTCACGGCAAAAATAATACTCAACCTAGGGTTTTTGTTTTTCATCATCTCTTGCTTTGAATCTTGTTCATTCAAAGGCTATTCCAAGGTTACGGGGTTAAGGACTAGCATCAAAGGGGTATACAAGGAGGTGTAGCATGTGTCATTCATAGAAGAGATCAACCTTATTGATCTCTTGGGTTTCTTATTCCAAACGTGGGTTTGGTGATTGTTGGTGACTCCCGAATCACGCTACAAAGGTATAAACTTATGTGTTTATTTGTTTAATTGATCATATGGCTATATGAGATCCTTGTTGGTGTGGAAAACGGTGTACACTTATTAATTATAATCAGATTATAAGCAATAATAAATTAACAGAAATTAAATAACAGAAAATTAAATCACAGACAACAAGGAGTAGAAGCACCAGACAGACACTATATAACGATAAGTAAATAAAAGTAGTAAAAGTTTGGAACGAGGCTCGCGTTAAAGACGATTCCCTTAAAACAGATTCGCCGTCTGTTTCCCAGGGTACAACGTCCAAAGCTGTTGTACAGCCGGACTTGACTTACTTGCCTGAAAGATCACGGAAAGCTTGCGTGTTTCTGATCGAAGGAACTACTGGAACTCGTCAGGTAAAGAGCTGCGTTTTTCTGTATCTAAAACCGAATGAGGTATGGCTTTATTTATGCTAAAAAGCTGTCTCGTCCTCCAAGACTAAATAAACGCCATAATTAAACAAATCTGTTAATTTAAACCACGATATGCATATATTATATTTACACAACAATATTCTGTAAACTTTGTCTAAAAGTTTCAAATCTATTCCTAAAATAGATTTGCAGAATTACTGGAAAAGATTAACCCGAACTGGCAGCAAAAAGATATGCACATATGCGAGGCTTTGGAGCTGCATTCGTGTCCGCAGGTCGCATGAGTTCAGAAGCTTCGAACCCATTTTGGCCCAGAAATCCCATTTTCTGCACCCCCACTGCGCGCGCGCACGTAGGAGTGGGAGCATAGCTCATCTAAAGGAATTTGAAAGCTAGTATAAGGATATCCTTATAAACTAGTCTCCACTTCCTTCACTAGGCGATGTGGGATGTGTTTTAGTTACCAAATTTTGTGTTTCAAGTGTCCCACTTTGAGACACGATATCTCATTCATCTTAGCTCCATTTTGGACATACTTTAGCTCATTGCGAAGCTCTCTTGGAGGAGAATAAAACGCCCCCAAGAAACATAAATATATGTAACATATACATACATTAAATTATGTCCAAAGTTTGCAAAAAACCACTTTGCAAAAACTCATTTTTCCAACAGTCCCCTCATGAACGGAGATCGGTCGAAAACACACGAAAGTTTCTGCGAAATTTCTGCAGTTAAGTCTTGCATAGGATAGGTAGGTGTGACCCTTTGAACCTTTCCTTGTGAGATGCACTTAGTCTCCTAGATCTGAGTAGACGCGATGTCCTTGAACTCAACATCTGTTTACTTAGACGACAATACACACTCACACAAGACTCTCCCTGACCTTGTCAAGTCCTCATAGTCGTATTTGTTATGGTCATGAATACTAGCCTGGTTCTGCAAGAGCTCTTAGGAATTGCGCCCTCCACAATTCCCTTCGAAGCGACCACACTTCTCTCTCACATAGGTGATTTCATCTTTAATCAGTAAAAACATATGTTTTGTGATTTCATCTTGAATCATTATGCTTTATGATTTCATCCTGAATCATAAAGGCCATATGTTTAACCTCTCAACAAGTCAAATTTGTTATAGGAATGGACTAGGAAGTTAGAATATTTAGTAACTCCCCCACATTGACGTGACTTCTCCCACATTTCTATGATTAGGTTGTCCTATTGAACCCAGATCTTGGGATCTCCAGTCAACTGGGTTAGGTTTTCCTTCTTAGAAACTCATTCCTTCAAGGGCTTTAGTCCCATTCCTTTAGACGACTTACTAACTAACTCTCTGCTTAAGCCTTTCGTTAGCGGATCCGCGATGTTATCCTGTGACTTCACATAGTCAATTGAGATAACTCCTGTAGAGAGTAGTTGTCGTATCGAATTATGTCGATGACAGATATGTCTAGACTTTCCATTATACATTATGCTATGAGCTCTGCCAATTGCCGATTGACTATCACAATGTATACTAATGGCCGTTACCGGTTTAGGCCACCTTGGTATGTCCTCTACGAATTAACGTAGCTATTCCGCCTCTTGTCCGCATTTATCTAACGCGATAAATTCTGATTTCTTCGTGGACTTAGCTATAACAGTTTGCTTGGAAGACTTCCAAGATATAGCCGCCCCTCCTAGTGTAAACACATATCCACTTTATGTCAGATATCCAATTTGCATCAATGTATCCTTCTATAACAGCTGGATATCTTTCATAATGCAGTCCATACTCGCGAATGTATCTCAAATAATGAAGTACCCTAGTTATAGCTCCCCAATGTGCATAACTTGGATTACTAGTATACCTACTTAGCCTGCTAACAGCATATGCTAAGTTAGGTCGGGTACTTGTCATTAAGTACATTAACATGACAATAATTCTTCAATACTCTAATTGGGCAACACATGCGCCTCTATTTTTAGATAGATGCTTACTAGTGTCAATTGGAGTTCTAGCTAGGCCGGAATCCCCCGCATTATGAATATTAAGAATTTTGTCCACGTAATGTGCTTGACTCAACACAAGTCCATTTTGAGTTCGTATGATCTTTATTCCAAGGATCACATCAGCCAAACCCATATCCATCATGTCAAACTTAGATTTCAACATGTCTTTAGTAGATTCGATCATCTTGTCGTTACTGCCAACGATAAGCATATCATCAACATATAAACACAAGATTACATATCCACTACTTGTGTCTTTTACATAAACACACTTGTCGCATTCATTAATTTTGAATCAACTCTCTAGCATGGCATGGTCAAATTTTTGATGCCATTGTTTGGGAGCTTGCTTTAAGCCATATAATGACTTAACAAGCCTACAAACTTTGTTATCTTGTCTAGGAGCTACGAAACCCTCAGGTTGATTCATGTAGATTTCTTCTTCTAAATCCCCGTTCAGAAAGGCCATTTTCACATCCATTTAGTGAACTTCCAAATTTCTTAAAGCGGCAATAGCAAGTATCATCCTAATAGAGGTTATTCGCGTAACAGGCGAATATGTATCAAAATAATCTAGACCTTCTCGTTGTCTAAATCCTTTGATCACCATCCTTGCTTTGTACTTGTCAATGGTGCCATCGGCTTTCATCTTCTTCTTAAAGATCCATTTATAGCCTAGTGGTTTACAACCAGGAGGTAAATCCACGAGCTCCCAAGTATGATTTTGTAAAATAGAATCTATTTCACTTTTAATAGCTTCTTTCCATTGAGGCCCTTCTGAGGAAGTTACCGCTTCTCGATAAGAAGTAGGTTCATGTTCTACCATAAAAGAAACAAAATCAGGTCCAAACGATTTCTCGGTTCTTGCCCTTTTGCTTCTTCTAGGTTCAACCTCTTCTTCCTCGATTTGATCTTGTCTCTCATATTGGAGATCATTATCATCTCGTTGTCTCTTATCTTGGACAACATCGTCATCTATTCTAGATTAATTTCCAGTTTCCTTCGTTAAACAAGGAATTATATCTTCAAAGAAGGAAGCATTCCTTGATTCCATCATAGAACCCTTTTGTATATCCGGATTTTTTGAATCATGTACAATGAAACGATAAGCACTGCTATTCTTAGCATATCCAATGAATATACAATCCACAGATTTAGGTCCAATGTTTTGGGCCTTGGGAGTCAGTATAGCTACCTTTGCTAGAAACCCCCACACTCCTAAGTACTCATATGATGGTTTTCATCCCATCCATAGTTCATAAGGGGTCTCTTCCTTTTCCTTACGAGGTATCTTATTTAAAAGATAAGTAGCCATTAGAATGGCTTCCCCCCATATGTCCTGGTTTAAACCAGAACTTATCAACATGGCATTAACCATTTCTTTCAAGGTACGGTTCTTCCTTTCGGCAATACCGTTTTGCTGAGGTGAATAAGGAGCAGTAAATTTGTGTCTAATTCCATGTTTAGCACATAAATCAGCAAATGGAGACACATATTCACCTCCCCTATCACTTCGTACAACCTTGATTTTCTTATTAAGTTGATTCTCAACTTCGTTTTTGTATAGAACAAACTTGTCTATAGCTTCATCTTTACTTTTTAACAACTAAACGTAGAATTACTTTGTACAATCATCAATAAACATCATAAAGTACTTATTGCCACCTTTTGTGGGTAGTGATTTCAAATCACATATGTCAGTGTGTATCATATCAAGTGGTTCGTTTTTTCGTTCAACCGATTTGAAAGATGCTCTTGTAAGTTTGGCTTCAACACAAGTATCACATTTGTATTTTGAATCAATATGGAAATTAGGTATGCAATTAAATTTAATCAAACGACGCACTGAATTAAAATTTACATGTCCAAGACGGTCATGCCACACATTAGAAGACTCAACCAAGTAAGCAGAAAAATTCATTTTATTGATATCATTCTTAACAACCATTATATTGAGCTTAAACATACCATTCAGGGCATATCCCCTACCAACATACATTTGATTCTTAGAAAGAACAAACTTATCAGACTCAAAAACAAGACGAAAACCAAACTTGTTCAACAGCCAACCAGACACAAGATTCTTGCAAATCTCTGGAACATACAAGACATTAGTCAACTTGAGCTCTTTCTCGGATGTCATCTTCAAGATTACATCTCCTTCGCTCTTGATATCAGCAGTTGCAGAGTTGCCCGTGTGCAACTTGTCTCCATTATTAACCGCTCTGAAAGAGTGAAACATACTCTTATCAGCACACACATGACTGGTAGCCCCAGTATCAACCCACCATTCCCTGTTGTTGGAACCTACCAGGTTAACTTTAGAGATCATGGCAATGACGTCAGAAACCATAGCAATCATGTCCACATCATTCACCATATTTATCTCGCGTGGAGTCACCCGCTTCGGCATCCTGCAATTAGCAGCACGGTGACCTGGCTGGTCACAATTGAAACACACCACTTGGAACTTCTGTTTCACAATTGCAGCTTTAGGAGCAAGGTACTCAGACTTCCCTTTGCTCTTCTTGTCATTCTTTCCTTTGCCCTTGCCTTTTCCCTTGATATGAGACTTTGAAGATGACGAAGCATGTTCAACCAAATTTGCCTTTGCAGAATCAGGCGTATAAGTGTTTTTCTGAGCCAGCTTGTTGTCCTCTTTAATACAAAGACGAACAACCAAGTCTTCAAAACTCATCTCCTTTCGCTTATGCTTCAGGAAGTTCTTAAATTCTACCCAGCTTGGAGGTAAATTTTTCAATGATAGAAGCAACTTGAAAAGTTTCACTCAAAGTCTTTCCCTCAGCATGAATGTCGTGTAGCAAAATATGCAGATCTTGAACCTGACTCATCACGTTCTTTGAACCATCCAGCTTGTCATCCAAAAAACGAGCTACCACGAACTTCTTTGTACCAGCATCCTCAGTTTTGTACTTGCGTTCCAATGACTCCCATAATTCTTTGGCAGTCTTGGTCTTGCAGTACACATTGTACCAAGAGTCCACCAAACCATTTAGAACATAGTTGTGACACAAAAAATCTGAATGTTTCCATGCTTCCAAGGCTTGAACAGCCTGTTGATTAGAGGATTGACCTTTAGCAGGAGGTTCCACTTGAGGTGAATTCTCTTTTAAGAACCGCGCAAGGTTCAAAGTAGTGAGATTAAAGAACATCTTCTGTTGCCACCTCTTAAAATTCTACCCATTGAATTTCTCTGGTTTCTCAACATGATTAACAACAGTGTTGGTAACTGGCACACTAGATACATTCACAGTAGTAGTCACAGGAGGGGTAGTTGTGTTTGTCATCCTGAAAAATCAAACACAAACAGTTAAACAAACTGTTGCAAATCGGTATCTACTTGTACCAGATCTGACTCAACGAAACTCTATCTTGGTTTCGATAAATCAGTTAGTAGAAACTCACTCTTGGTTTCGTTATAAACTGATTAGGACAACTGCTTAAAAAAAGTTATAGATCTGTACACCAAATCTGTTTATTAAAATCATGTTTTAATTAAAACCGATTTCCAAAGAAACTCAACTAGGTTTCGACAGAAAACAGTTTGTATACAAAATCTGTTAATTAATAATTAATCCGATTATACGAAAAGTGTTTAATTCTGTTAAACATAATCTGTTTTAAGACTGTGGGAAACGGTGTACATTTTTATTAATTATAATCAGTGATGCGCGTGGATTGCAACACGCACTACGTTTTACCTCTCGAGGGATCTCGAGAAGCTTGCAATCCCCACCAGGCAGTGTACCTTACCGATGTAGTATAGTGAAGTGGCAAGTACCGGGGGATTGATCGTTCTCTCACAGGGAATAGTGTTCGTTAGGCTAAAGGCTACTCTAATCTAGGTCTAAGGGTGGAGGAAGATTCTTTTTGTATTTTTATATTTTATGAAAGCAGTAAAATCTCTGGTTTTGGAGGATAGGGCGGAATTAGTTGCTAGTCAACTAACCCAA